>JAOBRG010357062.1:0-12920 GCA_027574985.1 Umimayanthus nakama
CCCCCCCCCCCCCCCCCCCCCCCCCCCCCCGCCGCCCTTTTTTGGATTGTTTTTTTTCTTCTACAAAAGCGAAGTTTACATGTACTAGCAAAAAGCTAGTAATAAACGAGTACGAAATTCGCGTTCGTTGGTGCCTTCCTTTTGAAAATCCTTTATCCGCCCGTGTTTATCTTACTCTCCAGTTGGAAGTTTGAGTGCTAAACAGTCATACTTACGTACTTAAGCCAATCGCTCAATGAGGAGCAAATTCAGTCAACGAATGTCCTCCGGCGCACTCAATTCGTAGCCATCTTGGTTATCTGAGCTTCATCCTCCACTAACCTTTCCACACTTTCTTTTGGTCTTGGTCACAATGCGTTGTAACACTTCTACTAGTTGGAAGGCTATCTTCTCCATGAATAGGATAAGTTGTTGCTAAAATTAATAGAACTTATCTTTGAAAAGTGTAAGTGTGTTGTACTGCGCAGTACTAGTAAAGGCATGTATTAGAATGTTGGTGCTTGGGGGTACTAGCGTTAATAGTAGTAGTAGTAGTAGTAGTGGTTGTTGTTGTTGTAGAATATATTATATTTCGTTTTCCGCAGGATTCGGTTGGAAGGTCGCCTTTACACGTAGCGGCAGCACAGTAAGTATAAAGAATAATTGAAGTTACTTCCTCTTTATTAGAAGTCATTGAAGCTGAATTTTCTTAAACAAAATTCAAACTATTCGGTCCAAACGAGTTTATATCAACCAAAGAAGCTTTGAGTTATTTGATTAGCCACTTCGGAACTGAAAGCAATCAAACTGTGACATAGCAACTTTCTGAAAGTTGATGTAGTGTTCATGCATACCGCCACTTTGTAGCAAGTTAAATGGCTTTGATTTGTAACGTTTTTCAAAACATTGTATGTTTTGGCTGCAATGTTACTCAGTACAAACGTGTACACGCGATTCAGTTACCAATTTGTTTCGAAATGAGTGTCCACTTAAGGTGCAATGTTGTTGTCCATTGAAGACGTTTTTTGTATGATATACCAACAAAGCAGGGTTGGTGAGTTTCTAGACATATTTTGACAATTTTTGACTTTTATGTTTTGAAATGTATTGACCCGTTAGGTTGGTTGCTGAAAAGGTTATTTAAAAACCGCAATCAAAGCTTATTTATCAGATCGAGTCTCCAGAAAGCTATTGCCTTTCAAAAAAGTACCGTTGACGAAAGGTCTTGCAATGCAAACAAGTTTCCATAAGCGTAGGTCTCATACCTTAGACCAAACGTTTTGTAAAATTTAAAGTTCTTTTCCAAAAATTTGATATTTACAAATTGCTGCGCCAATAATAACTCAGTAAACTTTATCAGTTGATTTGTAAAATTAAGTTTATTTCCGCTTTAGATATGATTAGATGTAGTCGATCTGGTTAGTAAGTGTTGATCTATTTTTCTGGCACGAGTTCGAAATAATGAAAATGTTCCTCATTATAATTGGTTGACAGTTACTTTCGTTTCCAGTGACAAATCAGGAAGCACAGCGGCTGTCTTGACCCGTCATGGAGCGAGCACTAACTCAAATGGAGTGCCTAACAAGCGCAGCCCACTTCATGTTGCAGTTTGGAGGAATAACGAGGCGGTGGCACGGGAGGTCATGGCGCTTGACAGTTCAGATGTCAATCAACAGGTGATTGTCTAAGCATGACGTAAGGTAGGCGGTACTGGTTAGGATAGTAGTATCTTCACAGGTGTGTTCATGAGATTTTTGCCGAGATTTGAGGTGCTGACAAATTGGCTCCGAACGCCAAAGAAACAAGAGAAATGATAAGGCACGGACCCAAAGTTAAGTGCTGAGTTTTATAAATTTTTATAAGTTTTATAAATTTTTTTGAATAACACACGACATAATTCATATTCCCCATACATTTGCTTAAAATCAGCGATCAAAAAGTTGTTGCATTGTGTATAGTTGCATACCCAGACCGCAATGCACCATGGATTTAACAAATTTTTAAATAGCTTTGTAGGTGTTTACTATAAGACAGCAGCATTCGTGTATTAACTATGGAAGCAATCTAAACCACAGTGCTTTGCGGTCTTGGCATGCACTGCAGTCATTGATTTAAAAATTCGTTACCTCCATAGTGCATTGCGGTCTGGGTATGCAACAATGCGCAGTGCACAATGCAACACCTTAAAAGACAACCTTTTTTGAATTCGCTGTGTATTGACTTAAGCAACGTCCCTATCGTAACCCAACATCCAAGGAAGAAATTTCGTATTTATTCGCATTTAGAGCTTGGGCCACCTGTGGTATCTTTTGGTCGATTGCTGGACACTGCCTTACTTCGATACGAGGTCTAAACTCTCAACAGTGAAGTTTTCGATTGAAACTGCTTTGCAACATAATTGATAGCTTCCTTCAAAGTTTTTATACTTTTATTGATAATTGAGCAAACTGCGCAGATAAAAGGAGTAGAAAATAAAAAAAAACTCAGGCTGGTTTATGAAAGACCTACCTTGAACGAAACGTGTACTTAATTGTTTGTAAAAGTACAGCTTTTAACGTACATCTTCTTAACATAAACTATACAAGGAAACAATACAATATAATGCGATTTCGCCCCAGTAGATTTATTCAAAGGAAAATATAATAAAAATATTAAGTTCAAGTTTCCTAAAAGCTACATCGTATAGTCTAAAAATATACATTTAATTGCTAAAAGTCGTATAATGGCTAAAGTAGTAGGGGATTAAACGGTATAAAGTTGAAACTTAAAAACCTTAAAACATGTTTACAAAAGATAGATTATCCGAGTCTCGTGCAGGCGGTGTATGGTCGCAGTATCGAAGCGAAACTGTTTTTTGGTCCTTTCAATGTGTAAAAAGAAACCAGTTCTTGTTTTTGTTCGTAGCCATGTGACTAGACTCTGTTGTATTGTTGTATGGTTGGTAGATAACTGATGTTTATTTCAATATACAGGACATACAAGGAGACACACCTTTTCATCTGGCTATAAAAGAAAAGAAAGATGTATTTCTTAATATTTTTACGGCTTCTGAAAAGACTCAACCACTAGCCAGAAACAACTACAGTTTCAACACGCTCCACCAAGCCGTGATATCCGGAAATATCGAGTAAGTTTGAAAAATGGATCGGAGCAAGTTAAAATTTAGTTTTAGAAGCTAACAAGCTGTTTTTGAGATTTTAAACATAGAAGGCATAAGGGGGGGGGGAGGGGGTGGGGGGTCATTCCCTCTCGATTTTTTTGGCTGAAAGTTTTTGTTCTTTGACCGATTTCTAAAAGCTTTGGCACAACTGTTCTGTGTTTTACTTGTTCCACCACCCTCAAACGGCTTACCCCTTGTTAATGATTTTATACCATAATGCCTTGCGAAACTTTGTAGGCAGTAACAAGCAAAAGCGATCTCGATCTGTAGTTTTTCGACGGATTTCTAACGAACTAACATTTTAAAACTTGTTATGTTTCCTTTTCAGTGCTGTTAAGAAGCTCCTACAATGCTACCCTGAAATGGTCAACGAAGCCACAGAAGATGGCTTCACGCCCCTTCACCTTGCAGCAACACACAACCAATATGAATGTGCAGAGTTACTGCTCAATGCGGTAAGTTTTTTATTCATTGTATAGTTCATGTGATTGCGTAAACATGCGTTAATTTTGACTAAGAACAGTTATATTAAAACAATCAGTTCTTCGTTTTGTTTTTGCTACTTCATATTTCAAACAAGTACCAGTTAAAACATAAAGTGAACTGAAATCATACCGTATCACGATAGAGTGCTGGAGTTTCAGCTGGAGAAAAAGGACAGAATTCTGGAATGGATATTGTGACAGTAGTTCACTTTGATTTGTTATTTTAAAAAAGATTAACTGACAACGTGACGTTTTCTCTTAACATCTGAATCAATTTTTGGTTTGTAGTAATAAAATAAATTTTAATATAATACTTTTCAATGCGTATTGTGTATTAAGTTTGTGCTTCTCCTGGTAGTATACATTTCACTATTACAGCTTATAACTCTTTTGAAATCGTTTTAAGTAACTAGAAGGGCAACAAGTTTATCAGTCGATGACGTAAAGTGTTGTACCATCGTAAAACATAGTTGTACTAATATTATTATTCTTATTATTCTTTTTCTTGATTTTCTTCTTCTTCTTCTTTTTCTTATTGTTATTGCTTCTGGAAAACACCTGAGACGTTTCAGAGCGACGCTGATTTCATAGTCTATTGCACCCTAAAAACAGTTTGAATAATAGCCATGGTCTTCTGTATGTTATCCTCTTTAAATAAAGTTCATAATCGATGTTAATCTTGTTATTTGTTATCATTATTTTTGTTATTAATGCTGTTGTTGTCACTTTTTCCTATTTATCTTCTTCTTTTTATTATTATCATTATTATTATTAAAACCTATCAAATTAATTTAGGGTTTCAAGCTGTTGGCAGGCCAAGAAACCAAAATAGTAATAAAGTTTTTCTATTCTGATAAATAAATGTGCTTTGTTAAATGCTCAGGCTGATTGCAAAACTGACGCACATACCAAAAACAACGAAACTGCGTTCATGTTGGCTTCAGCCAGCGGATTCACTACACTTAAAGAGCTTCTCCGTGAACCAGGTAACGAGGTAGATGATGGTGTTGGCGTCGATGAAGCCGTCACAGCTAACTTTGTTGAGCCATCGGTAGGTACTTAGGGGTGCTAACGATCACTTTTTTGACATTCGACATCATCCTAACTTGACTTTATCCCACTTTCGTGTAAGATTTACTCACAAAATGTTTTGTTTTGCGTTTTTTTCCTTGACCGTTACCAAGTTATGAGTACAATTGCTAACAAGCATTCATTACCAGCTTTCGCTAACCACCCTGCAAACACAGTTCTGATCCAGAGAAAGTGGCACCCGACAGGTTCTTCGGCTTATCATTCCTCTCACGAGGAACTACAACATATGAGCTCTTTATCAAAACATCAAAATGACGGTACACACTCTCGTGTAGTATAACGTGAGTGAAATCCATCGTGTATTGACCTAGTTTGTATGTGTATTACCCACTTGTTTGTGCCTATCTTCAGCATGCGTGTGTTATAAGGATCAGCAGTACTCTCTATGCGCATCTTTTGATGTGGATCTATCAAGGCATGTTCAAACCAGAGATGCAAACGTAGACGCGAGAGTAAAGAAAATGCAATTGGAAATGGCACAGACACAATCTAAACAGGAAGATTTATTTTTTGTTTTGTCTGTGTCTGCGTCCGTTTGCTTTCTTTTACTATCGCGGCTGCGTTTGCGTCTTTAATATGCATGAGTATGCCTGCATAGGGATGCCGTTTGCTCTAGGAAAGACGATGATAGCACGATGGCACATGCGCTGTTGCTTCCCTTCCTTGCACGTGCATTACCAAAGTTATAGCCTCCGCAACAGCGCAAGCTGCTCTGTCGCTCTTAGAGCGCTATACGAGCAGCTTTTCCCCAGCTTAGGGTCTTTCAACAGGTTTAACACATCTAAGTAGGTTTTTTCATTGTTTTTTTGTTGTTTGAAAGCACAGTTTAATTATGCAAGCACTTCGGAATTTTACGGCTTTGTCCCACTCCCGAGGAAGTAATACATTTGTCTTTTCTCTTTAGTTTTAAATGTAAACAGTTTTGAATACACGGATTGCGTGTGAAAAGGTGTCAACTAAATCATTATCATCCTCGTTTTTATTATTAGTAGTATTAGTATTATAATTTATTATTATTATTATTATTCGTAATAAAAGAGGTTTCTTAAAAATTCAAACGGTAAAAACGAACGATAAAATCCGACGTTTCGGAGTAGTCCATTATCAAGGAAAATGTTAAATTGCAAATTACACAATTTAAGCGATGTGGCGCGAAAATTAACATAACAGGGTGCGAAGATTATAAAAATACTTTCACACAAATAGAGTCTGATTGCACGTTGAGATTTGGCTTTAAGGTTCTTATAAAAAGCATTTCGTACAAGAAACAGTCAAATTTGTTCCTGCATTTCTTAAGCACCTCGAAACGTTTCAGTAGGTCCTGAGGGATCGTCCCGTGCACGTTCTTGTAATATCTGGCAATGGCGGAGGACTGTTGTTTATGTCCTTTTACACGGTTGTGTATATGTCCGCATGTGTAGCCTACATAACCTGCATCGCACAGGTCACATTGGAAGTTATAAACAACACACTGTTCATTTACCATCGATGGTTTTGCTTCTTTCATACTAGTTTTAATAATAATTATTAATATTAAAATTATTATTATTACTTAAAGTTAAATCAGCCTGTTATCCTATCCTATATTGTTTAACTTCTAATTGCAGTATTGTTTTGTGTTGTGTAAACTGTATTATAATGTATTCAGCTATTAAATATTGTACCATATAGTATTGAAAGGTGTTGTATATGTTGTAAAATTGTGTTATAGTTTACAGCTAATTAAAAAAAGGTTGTCCTCTGAATTGTTGCATTGTGCATTGTTCCATACCCAGACCGTAACGCACCATGGAGCTAACGAAGCTTTGAACGGCATTGTAGATGCCTACTTTGATACAACGACATTCGTTCTCCACATTGCTTCCAGGGCTATTACACAAATTGTCGCAGTTTCATTAAGGCGCCTGCGATGCTACTTAAAAATTCGTTACATCCATGGTGCGTTGCGATCTGGGTATGCAACAATGCGCAATGCACAATGCAACAAATCAGAAGACAACCATTTTTGAATTAGGTGTATAGTATTTGAGATTTTATGCATTGTGTGTATTGTAATGTACTGTGTCGTATTGCCTTGGGCAACCACATTGTACTTTTTTGCTTTATTTCGCGTGTTGCGTTGCGTTGTGTTGTGTTGTACATGTGGTGCATTGCGTTGTGTTATGTTGTAGATGTGCTACATTGCGTTGTGTTGTGTTGTACATGTGGTGCGTTGCGGTGTGGCGTGGTGTGGTGTGTTGTGTTGTGTTGTGTTGTGTAATGTGCTATGCTATACATTGATGCTCTGTACATTGCTGTTTTGCACTGTGCTGCGTTGTGTTGTGTCTTGTCACTATACAAGTATTGGAAACCAGGTAGCACTATACGCAATAGCAAGTTTAAATCAACTTTCGAAGATTCAAAGTAATTGTTTTTTGTTGCCTTCGTGCCATATTGTAAGCTGCTTGCCTCTGCCGGTCAAATTGCTCTTTTGTCTAATTTCTTTGGTTGGAAGTTAAGTTAAACTTTGTACCCTTTTTCAATTGCTAATAAATCTAGGCACCGAAAAAGATCGTCGCTGCAATGTCTTCACAAACGGAAGCTTCGCCATCTGAAGAACCAGGCCCTGATACCTCTAAAGTAATATTTATGAGGGACGAGCAAACAAAACGCAAAAACTTCAGGTACAAGGCCGTACAAGAATTAGGAATGTTAGGAATCTTTCTCTGGTGACTCCAGCTCAATACAGCGTCACTAAATTCACGAAAACCTTTCTCATAGATCTTGAGGGTTTAACAGTGCAAGTTTTTGTTACCTGGTCTGCCAAAGATTTCCAGCTTTATAACCCAGCCCTTTCACCTAAGATTTTGTTGCCATAGCAATTTGACAGGTCTTCAAATACACTTTATTATTAATATTCGACTACTTTTTACACAAAAATTAGTAGATAAAAGTTAGACATCGAAAAATTTTACACATCAAGCTTCAGGTGCATGTTTATGAAGAGATTTTAAAAGGTAATGAAAAAAATCTACATGCACCTGTCGTAAAACTTATATTAAGTTATAGTTATCTACTAATATAATAATAATAATCGTTTATTTAAAACATACGCTTATTCCTGATCTGATCTAGGACCTAGAGTTCTAGTTTCATCTGTAAACCGACCTCTTGTTCGTCTACTAGCTTCAGATTTGTTTGCATTAGAACCAAAATCTCTTTACAATAATTTTTGGAAACTTTCCCGACCTTAACAAGGTGTTGTGTGTTTTAGCTAGACATTTTTCTTGACTTGCTCTAATTGACCGCATCTGCTTGGGGTTTATCTGCGATGGGTTAGTGTCTCGTCCAGGTCGAGTCATGTATTTTCACATACCTAATACAACAAGAATTGGAGATAAATACCGATCCCTTTAGTTAGGCCATTAGGCTTGGAAAACGATTGTTACTTTAATTAGTAAAACCAGACCTCGCCCTATTTATTCAACTAAGTAATTGGAATTTAATAAATTAAAGTTTATTAACTAATTTATCAGTTAGTAATTTTTACAAAGAAACTGATGATTTCCACCACACCAATTTAGTGTTGGCAAAGACGTAGACGCGAGTAAGCCTGAATCAAATCCAGGAAGCTTCGTACTGCATATTAGAGTAAGTGTAGCTAATATTGTTGTATTCAAATATTAAATAGACGGCAGTAACAGTCTTTGTCATACATTTTGTTGCCTCCTTGTTACGTTGCAAAACTACCCATTCACAGCATTCACAGACAATTGTTTCCAGAACTCCTTTAGCTGCTGGATTTTCTCGAAGGGCTATTTGTCGGTTATTGTCAGCGAAACTACTTATAATATTTGTAGGATATTAGACATTTAGCGTCTAAACTCAATTTAATGCTTGTGCTTTTAAGAGCTTGAATGGTGGGGAAAGATCAAGAAGATTGGTAGTACTTTAAGTCCTACCAATGGTTTTAAAATGGTTATAGACGGAAAAAGCTGGCAAAGTAGCATGCAAGCAGTTTTAACCTAGAGCTTATTACTTTAAACTATACAGATCAAGTGTTAGTTAAGAGTTTTTGTAATGGCAGGAGTCATTTCTCAACGTGTGTGCCAACTTGGATTTTGCTAACTTTATTAGGAAATCAAAAACAAGAAGAAACCGAATGAAAAGGCACAGGAAAAGGAAGGCAACGAGGGAAAAGATCTAAAAGCAGGGAAAGAAGAAGTAGAACTTGGAGAGGTTATCGAAAATGGAGATGATAGTTGGGATCATGATAACAGTGATGTCCACGAAGATAATGTGAACGTTGATGAAAACCACGGTTACGAGGTCACTGAAGACAGCCACTACAACGACGGTGACGCAGATGATCATAATGAGGTTAGCAATATAAATGAAGATGCCGATATCGATAACACTGCTGAGGAGGAGGAAGAGGAGGAAATACCGTATGAAGAGGATAAATTAGCGGAGGGAGAGGAGAAAACGGTACATGAAGCAGAAGAACTGAAAGAGGAAGGAAAGAAAGTTGTGAATGAAGGGGCGAAAGTGGTGGATGAAGAGGAGGAAGTAGAGGAAGAAGAAGAAGAAGAAGTGGTGGATCAAGAAGAGAGAGAGGAAGATGTGATGGATGAAGAGGAAAAAGCGGTAGGTGATGAGAAATTAGGAGGAGACAGCGACACATTCCAGATTTCCGGAGATGTGAGCAATTCTTCCGATGGAGTCGGTTCATCAGATGAAGGGATAGATTTGACAGCTTGTCAAAAAGATTCAAAAGATACTAGCTCCAGTTTCGATTCTGGTGACGAAATGTCCAATGTAAGTAAGAATGACAATCGGCATGCTAGCAACGATGAATCGGAAGATGAGGAACAGAGCCCGGGAAAGGTTCGTCAAGGTTACAATTTATCTGACCACGAGAGCCAGCATAAAACATACAGACTGTTGCAAAATTATTTCGGCTTGTAACAGCAAATCGGTCTGAAATGTGAAGTACATTACAATTTTTAGCGTATAAATGAAGTGAATAATGTACTTATTTTTCGTCGAGTGGTTTCTTTTAATGAATCCTGCAAATAAGTCGAATCGGAATAAATTTAACATGATAGCTAAGTTTGAATCAAGTGTGTAGTTTTTTTTGGGAATAGCGGCGGATTGTGCGAACAGATACAGAGTTAGTTTGCAGGATTCGTTAAATAGAACCTAGACTGCGAGAAGTCATCTCTTCGTCTCCAGGAGATTGTCGAGAATCGACCGTCGAGCGATGGGAGAGCGCGCAAAAACTAGATCGAGGGAAAAAGCGATAGGAGGCAGGGGATAAGGAAAGAAAAGGAGTGAAAAGAGGAGACTACAGACAACCCATTGTTCAAAAATCTGCACTGCCTTTGGCGGCCTCAGCATTCTGATTGGCCTGTTTTGGCCTTTCCGTCAATAGGTCACTGCATGTTGGCATCTAGATATTCTCAATTGTTATGACAGTTTGCAGTTTTTGAGAGCGTTTTAAAACTGAAACCACAACCATTCCCGCAGAAAAAGTTGGGACTACTTGCAGTCAATAAGAAATCGAATGATCCGCTGGACTTGTTGTTTCAACTTTTTAAATCGTTCTCGAAACTGCAAGCCGCCATAACAATCGAGAAACTCGAGATGCCAACATGTAGTGACCTGACGCAGATTTTTGAACATTAGGTTGTCTGTAGTCTCCTCTTTTAAACCCCTTTCTCTCCTTCTCCCCTCCCCCTCTTGCTTTTTTGTCTTCGCCCCAGTTTTCGCGCCCTAGCTCCCCCATCTCCCGACGCTCGATTCTTGACGATTTCCTGGAGGAAAGAGGGGACTACTCGCAGTCAAAATAGAACCAACCCCACTTCACTTACAGTGCACACTACAATATATTTGAAGAACAGATACATTTCAGACCAACTCCTTGTTTCTGGAGATATAATTTTGCATTCGAACCTGTTTACGCTAGCACCGAGTCTGACTATCGTAGATCTGACTAATAGAACCAGCTGCTTGTAGCGATAGGTGCTTTGTAACATACATTGCAATCTGTGTCTTATTACATAGAAGTTTAACGCTTTCTAGAAAGAAAAATGATAAAGAATTATCATTATAACTTTCTAGTGATAAGAATAGAGTTATCAAATCAAGAATTACATTCCATGATTTAACCAAAAAGAGTAACTTTTATACTTCTTAGGTGGTAACAGTGGCTTTAGTTAGTTCAGCCCTTTTGCGAGTGTTCCTACTCAAGCATTATAACTCAGTTAACTTGCGACTTTTGTTGTAGCCTATAGCCCTCCCGGTTACCAACAATATGGCATTTTGACTTGGGCACACGATGAACGATTACGCATTGTAGGACTGCATTGTGGAGAGCCTGTCAAAGAGGCGTCTACCATTTCAGTTGCACTTATGCATCTCTCACTGCTTGCAGTTTGAGCTCTCTGGCGACTCCACCATGCAATCCTACAATGTCCGTGAAAGAAAATAATGTAAGAAAAATAAATGTAAATCGAATATTGACAGTACGACTTGATCTTTGCAATAGGAATCTCTGTGTTCACTGTGCGAAAGAAGGCCTAATTCCATTATGTTCCAGCCTTGTGGACATAAGATTGTTTGCAAAGGTAAAAATGGAATGTTTACATGCTCAATTAAACAAAGGTTTTATTTGTTTTCCTGCGTATTTCATACGATGCTTATCATTGACAAGTTGAGTTGTATTAAAATTGCTCCACAGATTGTGAAAAGTTGCCTTACTATTCTTAATATATTTATGAACAGCTTCTCAATAGCATAAAGAAAGATTGCTCAATGTATCATTTTTTGAATGACGGGCAAACCGAAATCGCTGCTGCTACTAAATCCAATTCACGAATGCGCTGTTCAGACGTTGCTGATGTTGTTAGCTATAAGCAAACACCATTATATTTGTATTTACTCAAACTATTGAAATGGTGAAGATTTACACTTAAGATTTTGTTCGAACAATCAAATTAAAATGATCTAAATTTTCTTTGTATAGGTTGTTCCAGAGCAATAAAGTTCTGTTTCAAATGTGGAATGCAAGTGGCACAGACAAAAGAAGATGGTAAGTTTACATGAAACGTAACCTCTATGCCCAAGTTAAAGCTACAAGTTTAGTGTTTAACCTTTTGTGTTTTCTAAATAAATCATTTGCAATCGAATCTCATGGCTGTAGAAGTAATAGTTCAGCGATTTTCTAAGCCACATTATTTTAAAAGACGCATAAACTCAAGCAAAAACAACGCAATTTGGGAACATTCAGGAACCTTTAACTTGAAACCTTTATATTTTTAAAATTAGTCGCGTATGTTGAGCAACTAAGAATTCTTATAATTAATGTAATAAAGTAAAGGAAAGGTTTTTTTGTCTTAGCTTATCCAAAAAGCATTTTAAAACAGGATACAAAGAGACGCTAATGTTTTGTAAATATGTTTTGGTACGAAAAACTGAAACTTGCTTATTGTAATTTTTTTTGACTATGTAACACTGGGTTGTCACAAAACGAAACAAAAAAAACAATATATTGTTAATTCCCTGTTAGTTTTAAAATAAACAAAATCAGTAAGAGTTCAAACCAAGCACTAATCAGTTTTGTATTTGTAAGAGTCCGCAATGGTGTTAATCACCAAGCTATGACTTCAGTTTCAAAGAAAACTTTTTCATTTTCCTCTATTCGCTCTTTCCCTACTGCTTTTTTCCCTTTTTTGGTGTATTAAATCTCCCCTTCTTTATTTTCAAAACATTCAAAACAATCAGTGCATTTACTAAGCCCAAACTTTTTAACACCTAGATAGTAAAAATGTACCAGAGTATAACGCTTGGATTTCCACCCTGGGAACGCTGCAAAAATTGTTGTTTACGCAAGTGTCGTAGTGTTAAGCACATATGCCTTGAGGTGTGTTCGTCTTTCACAGTAAGCATATTACATCAGATGTACAGACTCACACAGGCGGTATATTTTTCTACTTGTAAAACTGCAAATATTTTATACACTGTTTCAAAATGTTTGTAGTGTGTTTATTACTATTTTTATTATTGATCGCTATTGTATGGCTCACCGATTTCGCGTGTTGTGATTGGTCAATTTCAGGTCCGTAAGTAGCCGTACAAACCTCTAGCTTTTGATGATTTCGTCCCTAAACTTTTTATTAACTTGTCTGCTCTGTCCGCACGCAAGTAGTGGATCCTCGCACCCC
>JAOBRG010357073.1:0-12920 GCA_027574985.1 Umimayanthus nakama
GGGAGGGATGGAGGAAGGAAAGAAGGAAGGAAGGAAGAAAAAAAGAAAGGGAGGAAGAAAGAAAGAAAGGAAGAAAAGAAAAAAGGAAGAAAGTAAGATAGGAAGAAGAGAAGAAAGGAAGAAAGGAAGGGATGGAGGGAGGGAGAGATAAGGAAGGCAGGCTGGGTGGAGGGAGGCAGGAGAATGAAATACATTTTATTTGCACTTTGATTTACAATCATTTACAATCATTTTAACAACATTTTTATGATAATACAATCCAAATCCCAAGGTATAAGTGCAGGCCACCTGTGGTAACCATAAGGGCTAGTTCATGAAAACAGGTGGTTTTTATAATGGAAAAAATAAAAACAAAGATTAATGGTCAGAATTCTATGAGGGTGATATAGTACCAAAGACAGAAGCCTTAACTGTTAAAGAAAGGTCCCTTCCCCCATAGTATTATCAAGTACTTATAGCATTATAAAAGTGCCAATTAAATGTGCAGTGAATATATATCTAAGCTAAATAGCAGTCATACTAAGTAGCACACATACACATACACAAGACAACAAAAAAAGACAACAAAAAATTATCAATAGGTTGTTTATGAAAAGATACTTAATGGTTTTATGGATTCTTTGATAAAATTCCAGAGTTTTGGACTAAGAAATCGAATGCTAAAGATACCATAGCTTGTTCTTGTCTTAGGTAGGCATAAAATCGGTTTAGAGGTATTTCTTTTTTTGGGGGGGGGCCCTTGATGGCCAAAAACATACCCACTGAAATTCAACCTCGTTCCGAGGCCCTTGGTACGAGGTTGAATGAAATAGATAACGTAAGAGAGGGAAAGGATCATGGAGGTAACATAATGATGTGTCATCTTGTTTTCGTCTTCCAGCTTTTCCAGGGATTCTACCAGTGGAAGTACTACTTGACCTGGGAGAACCTTATGGAGTGGGCCACTTATTTGCTTGCACTCGTCTATGTGTCAAATGACTTTGAATCAGAGGTCTTTAAGGATTTTAGGTATCTTCCTCAGTTCCATAGTCATTACTGGTAGAATATGGGTGATGGTGGGGAATGATGGTGATTTATTGCAATGTAAGATGGAGCAATTTTGTCAAATGACTTGGAGTCACATGTTTTTAGTTTCAGGGTATAGACGATCTGTTGCTATCGATAATGAGCGAATACATGGGTATGGTAGGAGATAAAGTTTTGTAATACGCTGATTGGACATGGTGGGTTCATATTCTTTTAAAAAAAAACGGAAGAAAAAATGAAGACTTTCAAATCCCGCCGATCAGAGTGTGTTTGCGTGTTAAAGATTCTTGGTTCGAAGCAATCGTGTTCGAAATGGCGTGACGGAATAAAACGGCTTTAGCAACATAAACCCCAAGTGATCTGTGTTCGGGCCTTGAAACCTGTTGATCCGACAGCGACAGAGTAGAAACCCGTTCTCATTTTATTGATTGAAGCTGATAAACGAGGAATTGGTCTAAAAGTGCAAGACTGAATTTGCCATTTTAGAGTCCAAAGTTAGCAAGCGTCTACGGAGGAGCATGCCCCCAACCCTCCTTGTTTTGGAGTCTCAGACAACGGAGACCAGCATTTGTGTTAATAAAACCTGGGCCCTATGTAGCAATCTTTGGTTCCCGTAGGTGCTCTAAGTAAGTTACCTATGTTCTGACTAGCACTTGGCAGGAAATCACCTCATTTAGAACAGTAGCTGTAGCGGTAACTCATTTGCTTTAATTAGCCCTTAACATATTTCACTGAAATTGTACTTAGAAGAAGACCAACGCAGTAGTTGAGTTACTAACACAAAGTGTGAAGCAACCTTTTTTCTTAGTATGCGCTCTATTGGAACTAAACAATATAAAGTCAACATTAAACATTAACGTTTTGTGTATGGAATAAATACCTTGCTGTCTGTAGTTATACACCATTTCTGTAATCTCTTTGGCCCACAGAACAACACCCTGTGGTGACTGGCGACAGAGTGTTGGTGCTGTGGCTATCTTCATGGCCTGGATCAACCTGGTGTTGTTTATCAGGAAGTTTCCCATGCTCGGAATCTACGTAGTGATGTTCACGGATATCCTGGCCACCTTCTCCCGACTATTCCTCATATTCGTGCTGTTCATTGTTTCATTCTCACTTGCTTTCTTTGCCTTGTTGTATGTCAATGGTGACAAGGTGAGTAGCCCCGGAGACCTAAAGGTCAACTTCGGGCTTTTTCGATACTAAATGGAAGGAATATGCACTTATTTTCACACTGGGAGGGTACCCTGCATGGGACCACGAGTCTCGTATGTGCCTCATCCCTTTGGAAATCGTGCTTTTTTTGTCTTTTTCGAACGTGATTTATTTAATTTTGTATATGTAGTAAGATTTACAAAAAGTTCGACAAAACAAAATACTGGCCTTTATCTAACTTACAAATTGTCATTTTCTTTTTGAAAAGCTCAAAAAAGTAGAGTTTCCAGTCTGATCGATATGGAGTTTAGCCGTAAAACTAGATCTGTCGCAGAGCGGAAACTGGTCTGCTAACTACTGGCTTTATTACTTATGGTCTATGTTTCTTTGATTACAAATTAGGCAGACAAACTCCGTTTTTGTCAATTACTGATCTACGGCCACGGTAACAAAGTTAGACACATTTGGAAATTTGCTAGTTCGCAGATTACCCTCGGCTCCAGCCAACTTATCAGTATGTGAATTCCCCTCACATTACATATGGACGAAACAAGTAATTTGGTAATGAGAATAAAGCAAGTGATTATAAACAGCAATTTATCTAGGGTAGAAAAACAAAATTCTCCCAACCTGCTTACAAGGAAACTATAAAGACGGATTAGGAGAACTCAAATCTCTTCACCGACCTATTTCAGGCACCAGCATTCAGGAGCCCGTTTCGAGCGATTATGAAGAGTTCGGTCATGATGATTGGCGAGTTTGATTTTGATAGTCTTTTCAACGACCCCAACATCAAGATTCCGGCGGTGACGTGGGTGTTGTTTGCTGTATTTGTCATTATTATGACTCTTCTTCTCATGAACTTACTGGTAAGTAAAACGAACGGTGTTTTCTTTTTCCTGTATCTATATCTCTACTCCGTTATCTAATTGATGTGTTTGTCTTTAATGTGGCTCTTCTTCTCATGAACTTAAAGGTAGAAAGTGAAACGAACAGTATATTTTTTTTCCAGTATCTATCTCTTGTCCGTTATTTCATTGCTGTATTTATCACTGTTTTAACTCTTCTTCTCCTAAACTTTCTAGTACGTACAACGAACACTGGTTTTTTCACCTTTATCTATCCCAGGTTTAACTTATCCCAGATATAAACTTAGATCCAGTAACAGCATATTACTGCAATGCCCCAACACGAAATGTGTGGTTACCCTAGGCGATCGCTCGTTTATGTGGGCAGCACCAAGACTGTGGAATGCTTTAGTTGCCACGCCAAGAAATGTAATCTGCTTAGAGACCTTCAAAAATCACTTAAAGACTCTTTTATTTAGCGACGCGTTCTTTTAGTTAAACCATGTTTTATTATTCTTGTACCAGTGTATATAGTGCTATGCGCTATGTAAATGCGCTATATAAGTTATTAAATTATTGTTATTATTATTATTATTATTATTATTATTGTTGTTGTTGTTACTGTTGTTGTTGTTGTTATCATCTCTACTCCGTTATCTAATTGATGTGTTTGTGTTTATTGCGAATCTTCTTCGCACGAACTTACTGGTAGATGAAACGAACAGTGGTTCTCTTCCCTATTTCAATCTTTTATCGATCTTCTTGAAGAAATTGAAAATAAGTAGTCAAACGAAGACCTTGATATGTTTTGTTATGCTATGCTATGTTATCTTATGTTTTGTTTATACTAACAAAAATAAGAAGAAGAAGAAGAATATTGATAATGATAATAATAACAAGAAGAAGAAGAAGAAGCTTTTGTTCTCGTTTGCATTGAAAATCATCCTTGTGCCACGCTCGTGGTCTGCAAACCTTTTTCAAGCCATGGTGAGATTTGAAAGGGTGGAGCTTGCCACGATGCGAGGCGTTGGATGATTGTTACCATAAGTAAGAAAGAAAACAAGAAAAGACAAAAATGTAATAAAAACTTGATTGGCTCTGTGGTTCACGGCCCAAGTAGCAGCTTTCCTAACGTGTGGTGTCTTACAGATGGTTCACCATTCTATAATTGGAACTAAGAAATAATAGTGAAAGCATAAAAACAGTAATAGTAATAATAATAATACTAACAATAATAATAGTAGTAGTAGTAGTAGTAATAATAATAATAATAGTAGTAGAAGTAGTAGTAATAAAAATAATAACAATAATAATGATATTAATATTAAAAATAATAATGATAATAATAATAATGATGATAATAAATATTTTGGCATAAAATAAAGTCTAGATGCTATTACAAAGTTTTTTGGACTAATTCAATTTATTAAAATAGAGTTGTTTATCATGATATAATTATTTGATCCAGAGAGTGAAATGTTTGTTTTTATCAAAACTGTGTGTTAGAATGCCTCATAGTCTAAATTTATATTTACAAATATTTGACCTTTAATCGCTTGTTGCTTCCATTAACTTGTTGTGTCACGACTCACCAACAGATCGGTTTGGCCGTCGACGACATAAAAGGTGTGCAAGATCAAGCTGTGCTCAAAAGACAAGCAATGCAGGTACAAAGTCGTGACACTAACGTCAGACACTTTGTTTATAATCACGTTTTGGATGACTATCCTTGCCCTTTCCCGAGAGAAAGAAGAGAGAAAAAAAATTCTGGGAGCGAGGTTGCTGAATGACTTTAGTGGGGTCGATTATTAAATGTTTTTACAAGTATGTTGGCACTTTCGTCAAAATCGTATTTTCTCGGAGTATTTTGTTTTGGGGTGAGGGAGGGACTATGACAGGGAACCATTGTATATAGCTCGGATGAAACAAGCAGAAGAAATGGTAAGATTTTCAAGAGTGACAAGAGTGCGACTATCGTTTTATGCAACTTGTATGCGCAGTGGGAGGGGGAAGGTATTGGGGATTTATTGATATGCAGTTCTTTTGTTTGACCAAGATTTAAGGCGTTGGCTAAATGGGTTCACAAGGTACTTACAGGTCATTAAAACTTGCATCCAAAGTTGATAAAGTGTTACCCTGCGAGCAGAGATCTCTCGTTTCCCCTCTCGTTCTACTGGGGACACGAGAGATCTCTGCTCGCAGGGTACTGTGCACTGTGAAGCCAAACACCCGTACACTCGTTCCATGCGTAAATTATCGCACATGAGAGAAACTTACATTCACTTGCATGTAGATTTGAGTCCAGTCAGTGTTGATGCAAGTAAAAGGCCAAACTTATTCACGTTGCATACTGTTTTGACCAAAATTAACAATGTGATTGTGCTTTCGGAAATTTATGATTGTGTAGATGCAGTCTTACATTCAAGTAAAATGTCTCTGTTTTTCGCAGGTTGACTTGGCTCTGGATGTTGAAAAAGCTCTACCGAGAACCATCCGTAGAAAGTTTGTGTCCACCAAAGATGTGTTCAAACTGAATGAAATGTCTAAAGGGATTTTCTCCTGGTTTACGAAGCCTCCGGTATCCGCGGCGGAAATTAAGGAGAAAACTTTCCCGGTCGAGGTAAAGTGCCAATGGTCATCTTTTGAAACAAAAAACAGCTGTTCTTCTTGGATAGCTTCAGAGAATCCATAACGACGCAACATGACTATCCTACCGAGAACCTAATGTTTTTTTATGTCATTCCTTCTTCGTGGAACTTTTCTTGCCCACCTGTAAGATTCAGAATCGACGTTATTCATTAAATTTTCTTTTAATTCCGTTCACGGTTTTGCAACTACTGACAATGCTAATCTGGTATCTGTTAAACCTAATTTTATTTGTAGTTTCTGCTCTGACAAAAAGTTGCTGTTGTTTACCAGTAGATACTCACCTACGCTAGATGACAAAGCATTTGTTACAACTGCACCTAAAGTCTTGGATTTTCTAGTCTATGATCTTGGCTCAGACTGAACTAAGCCAGCGAAGTAGGTGTTCAGAGCAATTTTTAGGCGATCGATTTTTTCCGCGGATGAAGGGGCAGGAGAGGATACGGAGCACGAGCGCCGCCAATTGCGAAAGACAAGCGTGACAAGACTACAACGACAAAAATAATGCCTGCTTTGCAGGCTAGTTTAAACTTTTAAAAGTTCAATATAGGACTAAAGACGTTTCTCTTTCGTAAATCTATGAAAATGCAGTTTATTTTGTGAAGCCGTTTGCAAATTCCTGTATATAAATTCAAAATAATTGTGCTCTAATAGTTGCGTTTTAAAATTAAAACAAAAAGGTCCATTTATGGTGGACCCCAATTCGTGTTTTTCGGCACTGTTGTAGTCACTGATAGTTTGAACCCCACGCTAACACAAACTAAAATTCGTTAACCCTTCAGTTTATCTCCTCCTGATAACTCACATCTCTCAAGTTTGCCTTGCATAATCGAATTAGCGGTAGCCAAATGTATTTATGAGTATGTGAATGTCAGTAAGATTAATGAACAGCTTTCTTTCCTGTTTCTGTAGACGGACATGGAAAGGCTGGAGAGTCAGAACGAGGAGCTCAAGAAGGGTATGAACCAACTGAAGACCCGGATGAAGGATATGAAGAGCCAACAAGACCAGCTCCAGGCTATGCTCAAAGGGGTGGTGGCCAAGCTGGAAGTACTGGTGGATGAAGATGAGGAAGATGAGGAGGGGTCTAACTGAAGGGTTGGTGAACGGATGGTATAGAGACAGACGGAAGGAAGACTGAAGGGACGTACGGAGAGACAGACAGACTGATTGATTGACTAACCAACTATCGAACTGATTGCCTGACTTTACTAAGTGAATGAATGATTGAAGGAAATATTGAATGTAAAGGATTATAAAGGACTGATAGTATGAAAAAGAATGGGTGGATGAACGGATGGTACATAAGGAAGAGTGGAAAACGAACAAGACCCGCTTTGAGCTATTCTCCTGGCTGTTGACGATAACTTGGATGGATTGATGGGTGGATCCGGAGGTGAAAATGATGATGAAAAATACTTTTAATGCATGGGTAGATTGAAGGACGGAAAAAAGGACAGACTCACTGATTGACTGACTGGCTAATTGACCAACTGACTAGCTAATTAACCGACTGACTGGCTAATTGACCAACTGACTAGCTAATTGACCGACTGACTGGCTAATTGACCGACTGACTGGCTAATTGACCGACTGACTGGCTAATTGACCAACTGACTGGCTAATTGACAGACTGACTGGCTAATTGACCGACTGACTGGCTAAATAACCGACTGACTGACTAGCTAGTTGACCGACTGATTGGCTAATTGACCGACTGACTGGCTAATTGACCGACTAACTAGCTAATTGACCGACTGACTGGCTAATTGACTGACTGACTGGCTCATTGACTGACTGGCTAATTGACTGACTGGCTAATTGACTGACTTAACTTATCATAATTGAACCTAAATATATAACGGTCTGACTGGCTAACTGGCTGACCGACTGGCGAAGAAGGTTTTTTGCCGTATTGCATTTGGGGCATATTCTGAGAGCTGTTGTAACGACACTGGATAGAGGGGGGAAGATCTGAGGTAGGCTGAGACCGACAGACAGAAGGCTTTAAAAAACAGTGTTGTTCTGGTTGGTGTGCAGCTCTGATTCTCGCCGGCATATGTAGTTCTTTTAGTTTACCATATATAATGACCACAACACAGTACTTATCTAAGAGAAGCGCTGCATAAAAGGTCGTACTCAGAAGTTCACGGCTATGATCAGTTGGAACAGATTGATTGTTATTTTTGGCGTTTTTGCGTTTTATCGAAGACCGACATTTCGTTTTCCACAAGAAGGATTTTTCCTGGAAGCCTAGTGGCAGCACAAGTCGCATTAGGTAGTTACAGTACTGCTCTTACAATCTAGTAGTAAACTCGCTGGGAAAAGGAAATGTGTAACCACTGAGAGAACACTTAATCGGTAGTAGTGTAATCGGATTTGCCCTTTTTATTACTACATGCGAACATGCAGGTAACATGCCTTTTCAAATAAATGAACAGCTGGTAGTCGCAATCTTTTGTTCAAAATTTTTGTCCAATTTCGCGGAGAAGCGAATTAAATGCGTTTACTATTGTTAATTCGAGTGCATGTTGCCTGCGGTTTGCTCTTTAATGCAACATAGTAAAATATTTTGAATATTTAATCCTTTTTAGATCCGCTTTTTAGAAAAAAGGTATGTGTATTTAACCATAAATCCAACTTTTTTCTCCTTGTTGATTATCACGAGGAGCTGATACTGTAGAAAGGTATAAATTGGTAACTTCCATATTTGTGAGTATCAGGGGGAAAGTATATCATATCGGAGAGAAATACCCTTTGTAAGTTACCATTATTAGACGAGTCAATGGCAAATATAGTCAAACTGTAATATCAATACAAGCGTAAAACACATATATAGCTTGATAATGTAAGAATATTGGTGTAAAACTATTGTGAATCGCGCGTGCATGCGCGTCGAAAAAAAGTAGCATTTGCGCTAGATGAAAAGTAGCTCTCACTAACATTGAAGTCTTCTTCAGGACTGCGCCTTATGGAGAAGTAAATATTAAGTTTGAACTGCACATATACTTAGGTAGACTACTGGAAAACAGTGAGTGGAGCTAGCTAAGCTAGTTTAGAATCTAGCTTTAGGGAATTTAATTTTGTGTTTTTGTGTCAGTTTTACTGCAAAGTGTAGGAATACTGATAATCTATTTTTTGTATGTTAATCTTATGTTAACAATAAACGATAAAACTTTAGTTTCATGCTTATGTATTCTTTTTTGATAGCACTTCTGTTGGGAGTATATGCTACGCAACTTGAGGAACTTCTTTTAAAAAGAAATGCTTCCAAACTAAAACAGATTAATACTATAAGGTTAATCAGAGAAATAGGTGATAATGTTTAGTAATTTAATCTGGTGGTATTATTATCGTATACAGATATTTTGTCAACAATATAAGATTTTTTTATTTATCTTACTTTCTCAATAAGACGCCAACTGCGTTTATTTAAAACTCGGCTTATCGACCCGGTAGGTGTCTAATCGGGGCTAGGCGTTTTTTTACACGGTGAATATTTCTTCCATTTCTCAGGTTGATTTTTTAGCTGTTGATCAGAAATAGTGTATACGTACGCAGGGGCGAAGCCAGTGGGCGGGCCGAGGCGGCCCGGGCCCCAATTTTCTGTTGCACCTCTATATAACACTCGCTAGTATGTCCCAATCTGTCTTTTTATAGTGCGCATTTCTCTTAAATAAGTCACTTCGTCATCCCCCCCCCCCCAAGGAACATCCTGGCTACGCCCCTGATAGGGTATAACTATTTAGCGTTTACTCACGTTGATCGTTGACAAATGAAACAGAACATAAACACATACGATGTTTAACTAATGCTTTTCCTAAGCCTATTCAACTGAATATGTTTTAAAATCAATTACTTTTGATTTTAAAATATATTCAAATGAATAGGCCCTGGAAAAGTATTACTTTTTTAAAAAAAGACGCCATTTCACCATAAAGGTTCTTTGCGAACTGATACTTGGCTTTCAGAAAGTCAAACTATGCTACACTGTTCTTAAACGTTCTTATTCCAACAGTGTCTCTTTATAAGATGTCAGTATTAGAGCTTCGCAATGCATCTTTGCTAGAAATTTGGCTTTTTATACAGTTCTTTACAAACAATCTCCCTTCGTAATCCAAGAAATCTAAGTTTTTGTACTTCAAAATCGTCTTTTAGATCAGTTTTGTTCACCGTCAAAAAAAACCAATAAGAGCACTACAAACTAAACTATATATTACAGAATCCCAATTACGAACCTTCAAACTTGAGTTCGGATATCTGTAGTGTATAACTGAAGTTGAAAACGTATCCAAGGAAAGCTCTCCGTTATGAGTGTGACCTGTAAGTATTTTGCTTCTGTTTTAAAATTTCTTTCTTTAAAGTTTCTCTCACAAGGTGTTAGCAGTTTAAGGCTCACCAGAAACTAGAGGTAATAGTTGGTTTGCTTATCTCTCATGTATACGGTTCATTGTGCCAATTAAAAGCTGTCTTTGGAGTTTTCTTTACTACTGGAACTTGGTTTCATCTTACATGGCCAGCAATCACGATGACACGCATGCTGGGAACGAGAGACCGGTTACTTAATCCTAGAAGCCTCGAGTATTATGGTTTTAAGTTTTTGCTGTTCAAAAGCTTTTGTAAGACTGTTCTTTGCTCGTTAACACGTCTTTCTTCGAGGCTTCTGTAAAGAATTGCAAACAAAAGGTTGAAAAACTATTTATGTCAGTTGAGTTTTGTAAACAGAGCTGAGTTGACGCTTACATTTTCTTCCACTTGATTCTTCGAAAACGGTTTGTTTTAGGATAAAGTGAATTACAACAACTTTAATCCAGAGACAATGCACATACCGTAAGTTACCAAACCTAACTGCCTTTCCCTTGGAAATTCTACAGGTTTTTTTTTAAAAAAAAAAACATTATATTGCAAGCATGCGTCTAACGTCTCTGCCCCGGCACCATCCAGTTTCACTTAGTGTCGTCCAGCTGGACTCTTGTGTCAACATTTGGTTGAGATTCATTTGACTTTCTGGAAGAACTTCTCGCAGATACTTCTGATCTACGCTTTGAGTTATTCGCCTCAGACAGGCTCCCATTTGCGTTTATGTCCACAGGGAGAATTCTTGTTTCCACAGTAACCAAGCAGTATCGGCCAATGATTGACAGGTAGACTGGTAGAAAGCAAAGGCCGTGGAGGAGCCCCAGGACCACAATACCGAAGAACATACGGAAGAAGATGAAGAAGATCTCGGATGAGGCAAAGGCGGTCACGACCACGCCCAGAAATGTGCTGGCACCTGGAAGGTATAGTCATAACAATCGCAGTCACGATACATAATCATGGTCTATCATAATCGTAGTCACAATCATAATTATAACCATAAAAACAATAAAATATTGGTGATAATATTTATAATACCAATAAGAATAATAATAGTAATGAGTTTGATAAAACTTATACTAATACTATTACTACTACTATTAATTAAAATAATCTTTTTTTGAGAGTGACACATGACAGTATAGTTGAAAAACTGCTAGTTCTCCCAACCAGAAAAACATCTATCCTTCCTAAATCTTTAAAACAGCCTTAAACCTATAAGAATAGAAAAATGATAAAAAGAGTAAAAGAGATGCTGAAATGTATTTAAATATTAAGAGATGCTAAACATAAGGTCTTAAAAAGACAACAGACGCATTTAATTCCGCAAACAAACTATGCAAAACTTTATTATACCGTACCTTTTTTGAAAATTTTACCATCTGTTTACTGCCAGTCTATGTAATTTATTTACAGTTTTGTAAGTAGAAGTGTGGCAGGAACCCCCCCCAAAACCCCGCGAGGTTCAGGTTTGAGTTTGAGGCCCCTCGTTGCAGATAGATTTAACGAGCAGTGGCAGGCTATGTCAGTGATGGCTAAGTGGATTTTAACAAAAGAATGGCAGAGAAAGTGACGATGACATTGTAAATGAAAGTGTGTTGCCAACACAGCGAAACGCTCAAATTTCTTCGACTCTTCTGAAACGTTAATTCTTGTCAATTTTTTTATTATAAATTTAAAGAACGTTACTTTTTTAGATTTATTTCTGTCAATAGTTGGCAATTGATTCAGCGTTCTTGTTGCAACTTGTCCTGTTTTCAAAACACCTCAACAAATTGTAACTTTAACTCCATTTTCAGTGTAACACCTGTTCTAAAACAAATTTCTGAGCAGATTTTGCTATGAAACGTTTCACCATTTATGGGACCCGCAAATCAAACAAAATCAATAGAAAGGATAATTTCTATATAACGCAACATTTCTTAAGGAAACGAGTTTTGTTCTTTAAACGAAATAGCTTTTTGCAGTATGAATGTTAGCACATTTTCTTATTTGTTTTCAATGCCTCTCTTGGTGTTAGCGATAGCTTTAAGAGAACGACCAAGACAGTCTATGCCTTAACTGATATTGCATCTGCTATGATTGCCTTTGGTACCTAGCCTACATTTAGTCTTATAACTTTAGGTCTTAAAATTACATGCATTATTGTAAGAACTTCCCCATGTTCATTTAACACACAATCAATGCGACGGTTAGTTACTGTAATCGGCAGATCAAAAATTTCTGAAAAAAAGGAATTCGGAGTCATAAAAAATATATCTGTCCTCTTAAAGACGTTTCTGGCAGTGTAATATAATATTTTCAAAACTCTCCTGAATCCGCTCCTACCATTCCATAAAAATAACGGCTACTCCAGAAGGCTAGGTCCTTGGACAATTTAGTAGTCCAAAAAATCATTTCACAAACAAAATCAAATCAAAGGATTGAAAAAAAAGACAAAAAAGATGCTTTGCCGACACCAACTACTGTGTTCTGCGGAACTTCAGTACTCGTAGCTGTTGCCCATTTCGATCGTCCTCCATCAGTGTAAGCCATCCTTCCCCGATGCTTATAATGTTTACTTTTTGCCCCTAAGGTGTTTCGTTGAGCTATAGCAGGTATACCTGCAAAATAACTGCACGGTCATACTAAAATGCTTCCACTTGCACCAAAAAAAGGAAAGCAAACCATAAAAATAGTACAATGGCTCCTTTTAGTGCGGAGGTCACTAAAATTGGATTTATTTACTATGAAATTTTGCTAAGAATTATTTCTTCAATGTGCAGAACATTTTGGCCTTGAGTACTCACCACCCATTATAACACTGACGCCAACAGTTGTTAGCGCATGCTCTATGCGTTCATCTGGGGACTTCTTGTCACAAAGCAAGTACGCGTGCGCAATATG
>JAOBRG010357084.1:0-12920 GCA_027574985.1 Umimayanthus nakama
ACGACCTGAAAGTTGTAGACAGCAGTTTGAGCGGTGAGTAGAGCGATAAGTAGCCGAGTTTTACTTCTACAAAATTCTTGCTAATAAGATCGTGGTTACATGTACCTGGTTGTAGCTTGGTTGTATTACGAAAACTTGTGTGTTTACAGTATTCATTCGCAAGAATTGCAAGCAGAAAAGAAAGTGCCTGAGTGTGTAAGCTTTGTTATACACACACCATTTCTAGGTTTGACTTTTTTTAAATTTGTTTTCATTGTACGTTGTGCGTGATCGATTTCCTTGGAGATTTCTCAACAAACATCATTGTGTTTTTAACAGTTTCATTAATTGATTTGCAATTAGTAACTTACAGCCTTGGACAATGCAGCCAACTAATACAATGAAAGTAATCTTTCAGCATGCCCAGTCCCTTTAATGAAACACGAAGTTTTTCTGTTTAGTGGCCAGTTAGTCTTAGTTGTCATGCGGCAGAAACAACCACTTCGAGGTAGACGCTGCAATTCATTCAACCCCAGTAACGGATCACGTTAAACCCGTTTGCCGTCCTGATCATTGCACCATTGGTCACATTTGCTGTTGTTTTTACCCTGGCAACCGAGTTTTTCCTGACAATGTACTCTTCTGTTTACAAGTAAGAAAAGCCTCTGAATAAATCGTGTATGAGCCAACAGCAACCATAATTGCATATGACTGCGTGCATTCAGAGGGTACCAAAGCTTGCTCATGCCAAACAGGTTTTGGATGCAGTTTCTTTGCATTCAGATTGGATGAATTAGCGCAAGAAATACAACTGTTCAAGAGGAATTATTGCAGAAAAACACCATATGTATTTGATAAACTTTCATCAAACACAGATGGTATTACTGGTTAACTGTTTGGAAGTTAGGTGGTCATCTTTCCTTTTAATACCACATCCACAAAAATACTACAAATTATTGTCAATTATTTGCAGTAGATATGTACATGTGCACTTGCTCTGTGTGCATATTTTAAAGTAAGTATTATTAGCCCCCTGGATAGAAGCCCTTCAGATATATTCCATCCAGTATAAGCCCTGGATATAAGCCCCCCCCCCTAGATTTCTAACCCTATCCAGACTGGGCTTTTTTGGTCTTAAAGAGTTTTTTTTTGGGGGGGTGGGGGCTGAAAAGGCCCCCCTCCATTATTTCCTTATTTTTCAACAAAATTGTAACAAAACTTTCCAGGATTCATAATATTAATTGGATGCTGATCTACAAATTGGTACCTTGATTAAGGACATATAGATGAAGATGTTATTTTTTCTCTGTCACCAATTTTTTAACAAATGACTACAAAATCATCATTTTGTAAGGTGTTTTAATGTTTATGATCAATTCTCACCACAGCCTGTTAGTGGAAGCTGTAACGTAATGGTTATGTCATTTCTTTGTTTTCTATGATATAAGTGGCATTGAAACTATTGGTTACCATGGCAGCAGCTAATGTCCTATGCCAACATAATGCATTCTAAATTGTTCCCAATAAAATTTTAGGAAAAGTCACCAATTTTGGTTTTCAAACTATTTGGATAGGGTTAGGATCATTCCGTCCAAATAGAACTTGCACTCAGATTTTGGTAAAACTTTGCCTATTAATTATAGTTACTCGATATATGTAAATCCCAGAAAAGAAAGAAAAAAGGAGGGTCCCCACTCTAGTTATATGGAGATAAAGGGGGCAGAAGTCCACCCCTCTGGGGCTATACTTTCATTAGTTAATGCAATGCAATGCAGCTGAACTATCATCTTTTGGAATGCCAAATCAAATGTTAAGAAATCTTGAAACATGCAACAAGTGAAGTAATAAACAATCCTGGATGTTGATAACAATTGCTTTGGGTGTTTATGCAGTATCAGAGTTTCTTTCAAGTGAAAATTGTTCACACCAATACTTTTCAAGTTTATCATATTTTCTAACACTCAGAATTTTTTTCTTTTTTCTGAACATGGAGTTGTATGTTCGAAACTCAAATTGGTATTGTGATATTGTGCAAAGTATGGTTCTTTTTCCAAAGGGGAGTCTGGGGCAAGTTTTACAAAAGTTGGCTGAAATGAAACAAATTTAAATCTTCTGATTAATTTTGCCAAATATTGGTTAACCTGTATAATCTTGTCAAGGAGTATTGAAATCACTCAAAAACACAGTTCTAACCTCATGCACAGAAGAGCTGCATTGCAAAGCGGGGGAATGACCTTAAGCCTTCTGGGTAGAAGCCCCTTGATATATTCCCTCCAGGGGCCCAACTCATATTTACTGACGGAGGGGCCTGGGCATTTCTTAGGTCTGAAAATTTGTCCAAAAGGAATTTTTGGGGTCTGTGAAAGATTCAGGGACTTTTTGAGTCGCAAAAAAATCATGCTGAACTTTTTTGGGTATTGAACTTTTCATCAGCTCAAACTAACAATAACATGAACTGGTGCAGTTTTGGCTAGCATGGGATTTTTTCAGGTAGACAAATTATAAATTTGGGATTTTTTGGGTGTAAATCATTAACCCCTGTTGGACTTCGCTGTTACTGAAATATCTGAGTCCGGCCCCTGGGATATTTCCCCCTGACATATTAAAGTCCCCTGGTTATATACTGTAAGCCCTTGGATAAAAATAAAGCCCATATTGAAGACATAAGCTCCTGGATTCATATAGAACCATATAAGTAAAAAGTAAAATGAAAATATTTGATTTTCACCCCACTTCAGCTCTGACACAGGTTCATATAATTATACTGTTATTCCTATCTAAATAATAATAAAAAAGTGTGAACATTGGTGAGATTAAATTATGCACAGTTTTATTATTTCATTAGGGACCATTCATTTTTTATGGGTAAGGAGGCAGTGAATTTGGAGGGGGGCATCCTAAAATTTTTGAGAATAATTGCAGGGGAAAGGGGGTCTGCAGTATTTTTCAGAGATTCATCAAAAACCCAGTGATGTCATTTATTTTGCTATGATTGCCATGGGAACCGATTAAACACAACATAGTTTCGATTAATTGAAAGTACAAAGTGCCAAGTCAATCGGATAAAAGGTGTCAAAAGTCAAGGAGGGGGGGGAGTCTGATACATCTCCTCTCCCCCCCCTTATGCCTTCGTGTAACTTCTTTTACCTTATGCTATCTGGGATTAGGTTTCTTATTACACGGTGCGGTTTAGAGGCTGTGGAGATACTTTGAAAGCGGTGTGGCTGACAAGTGACTCAAAGTGGTGGGGCTTAAAGTACTTTTTCCAAGTAACTCTTCATACTGTAATTTTCTTATAAAAACATGAGCACCAGCCCCTAAAACCTCTCTGCGGTCCCTGCAGTGTACATTGAAGTTATAGTTATATATGGAAGTAAAGTTGTTTTTGAATTTCCCTTCAATTTTTTTTATGTAACTTAGTTGTTTTTGTTAAAGTTTTAAAGTGTCTACTACCACCCACCTAGCCTAGCACACCTACCACTTACGGGTTTAGTACTGTTTTGTAGTTTCCTTGACATGTACAGGAAATGATTTTGGGCTGCTTTTCCCGAGATATTCTGTTCTAGGGTTTTATTGTTCCCAAACCATTCGCATCTTTTTGGGAAAGGACATTCAATGTCCGTGCAATTATCAATTTGCCGGTATAAACCGGCATTCGGGTGTAACTTCTGACCAACCTCGTTCCCAGGCTCTTTCCTCTTCTGAGAGCAAGACCCTGGTTGGGCCTGGTCAAATGGCACCAAGATTCTAGTTGGTAGCAAATAAAATATTCGAACATGTGTGTTTGTTTTGACGAAACCATAATATACTCGCTACACTAGGCTAAATAAGAACAAGAGTAAGTTTTTAGCAAATTTTCCACATTTATTTCATTTGTTACCACCTAGAATCTGGGTGGCACGTGATAAGACACAATCAGGGTCTTGCTTTCTCTCGGAAGAGGAAAGAGCTTGGGTACGAGGTTGACTCCGACTTGCTACAAGCTCGCTATTCCGTAGACAGGTTTCAAAGCTCATGTGATCTCAGCCATTAATCTGAAATACAAAAAGCTGTCCAATAGAAAGAAATGATACGATTTCCGCAGACCTTATCAGTAAAATCTGCATTTTTATTTGCTCGAGCGAGCGAAACAGAAAGTCGGTAAGTAAGCAAAACGTATTGCTAATTAATAAGGTGGTTTGATATCTCTCATACTCATAGGCATCAAGAACACTGGGTACACATGTGACGGGTGTGGTAAAAACAACATCGGAGGAATGCTGTGGCACTGCGAAAACTGCTTTAATTTCGACCTGTGTACTGTATGTTACAACAGCGACAAGCACAATTTGGAACATAGCTTCCAGAGACGCGACAAGCCTGGAGACTGGTAAGGAGACAAATCTGTACACACAGCCTTGGCCTTCCTCATTCTGCCTCACTACTACTACATACAACCCGCCTCAGTCTACCTCGGGAGTTCTCCTCCTTCTCCTGCTCCTCCTCCTCTTCCTTCTTTCTTTTTCCTCTTCCTTCTTCTGCTCTTGCTCCTGCTCCTGCTCCTTTCCCTTCTCCTTCTCCTGCTCCTCCTTGTCAACTTCCTTGTTCTCTCTTCGTGCTGTTCTTCTTGTTATTCTCTTGTCCTTGTTCTTCCTCTTCTTCGTTCTTCTTCTTCTCTTCTTCTTCCTCTTCTTGTTGTTGTTGTTGTTGTTCTTCCTCTTTTTCTTGTTGTTGTTGTTGTTGTTCTAATTGTTCTTCTTTTTCCCCATTGTTCTTCTTTTTATTCTTCTTGTTCTTGTTCTTCTCCTCCTCTTTTTTCTTCTTCTTTTCTTCTTCTTATTTTTGTTGTTGTTGTTGTTGATGTTCTTCTTCTTTGTCTTTGTCATCGTCTTTTTTATCTTCTTCGTCTTCTTATTCCTCTTGTTCTTCTTGGTCTTCTTCGTTGTGTTCTTCGTCTTTTTGTCTGATTCTACTTTTGATTTTGCTTTGTGTGCAACTGTAATTTGGTCGTCTTTTTTGATACTGTCTTGTGTTACTACAGTTTTATCAGTGTCGGCAAGCGGTTAGGCGCCACTAAGGTACAGTTGCTAGGGATTTACAAGGACGCGAAGGTGTGCCGAGGAAGGGATTGGCAGTGGGGGGATCAGGACGGGGGACCAGGCAAGGAAGGACGCGTTCTTGAAGTAGTCTCGTGGAGCAGTGTCCCCAGGGCTGGCGCTCGGGTCTCGTGGGGATTCTTTAGAGCCACGAATAACTATCGATTAGGATATGAAGGGAAGGTAAATATCCTATTTATGTTACGTCGTGAATTGTTAAACTGTCTATGAGGAGATTGTCAGACTATCCCTCTATCCTTGATTCTGCGTAATAATGTTTTAGACCCCTCGCCGGAATCTTGCATGAACGAGTATTATGAGAGGTACGGTTACGTGATTCTTTAGAACATCGATGTATCAGTGGCCTTGTTAGTTCTGGTTGTTGGAGTTAAGCAAACACAATTTTTGAAGCAGAAAGAGAAAGATATGACTGACGTTTGGTTCCTAACGGTTACAGCATGTTAAACATGGTCGCATGTTTGTAACGTTGTGCTAGTTTAAATGTGATCAGTGTTTCGTGTTGTACCAGTTTCTGTTCATGTTACTAGCTTTTGTCAGTAACTGTATAATTCTTACTCAAGTCTTTCCATTGTGTGTATCATACTATTTGCAATAGAAATCGCAACGATGTTCCTGATACATGCTGTTTCAGGTTGATCTGAAGTGTGTTCTAGCAACTTCCGGCGGAAGCTATTACAGAGACCACTTACCAAGCCTTGGCAAGGCTGTAAAGACTCCCCCTAGCGCAGCTGCCGCGGATGACAGCCAGATTAAGGTGGGGGACAGTGTTGTGATCAACCTGGACGTGGAGCTCCTCAAAGCCACAGCGCAAGGACACGGCGGATGGGTTCCCAGTATGGAAAAAGTATATTTGTTGTTTTATTTATCTATTCATATTGTTATCTATTCATCTGTTTATCTGTTGAACTTGTATACTGATAAACTGGTTGGGAGTAATAGTCAGGATAAAAAAGAAACTAAGCGCAAAGCGCTCGGAGGAGTGCGCAAAGCGCGCGACCGAACCTCGAAGTGCTAGTTCAACCTTTGTGAGATTTCAAGATGATTTATAAACACATTTATCTCAGCTTTTGAAATTGAACGTCTCGTAAGTTATCAATGCAAAGTATAAATCTGACCAAATACTCTAAAAAAACTAGAATATATTAAAGTACTATCTCAACTACCTTCCCACTGAACGAACAACACTAGCTATATTTGTGCGTTGAACTTGAACAGACATATAATTGTTTTGTACTGTAAGTTCTATTTACGTCGTTCATGACTCAAGTCGCGATCGCACGTTCAGAATTACACTTTCTCCATTTTCGAAGTTGTCAAAACGTACGGGGCGACTTTAAAGGTCAAAATTTTACCCGATCCTGTCGGAGACGATGAAAAACGTCCTTGCCGCTCGCTCACGGTTAACTCTCTCAGTCTCAGTTGATGTTCACAACGTCTTCGTATCCAGTTTTCCTTTTAGCAAAAGCAAATGTTTCCTTGGATGAATGCATAAGTCAGTAGTTCTCAACCGGTTTTTTTCTACAATCTTAAATAATCTGCAACTCTCTCTTCGGATTTTGAACGTTGCTATAAAAACTCAACACCTTCGATTTTAAATTCTACATCGCGTCGCGTCACCAAGTTCTTGATTGACGTGTAAAAGCAATCTCGCTTCTCATTGGACAATGCACAACAGGTGGAAAAATCCTCCTGTAAATTTGGCGCGCTGCAAGAGTGAAAAGTCCTTCGCACCGGTAGTACTGGACCGGATATAGTGAATGTGCGAAGGGCTTTGAGAAAGTCTAGGGTAAAGAGTGTTACATGGCTGCTGTTCAGTTAGAGTAAAGCAAAGAATATTTAGCGGTCAGTAACCTTGTTTATTATATTGCTGACTAATTTCGCGTGCTGTGATGGGTCAATTCCAGGTCCGTAAGTTGCCGTACGGACCGCTAGCGATCAATCACCTTTTCAAAACCGGAATAACCAACAAAGCCATATAACAAACATCTTATTAGCCTCGTTTGCCGCTCGGTCCGTACGGCAAGTTATGGATCCTCGCTTTTTCCTTCCTTGTTTTCATGGCCCGCGCGCTTCGCGCTTGGGCTATAAAAAGAAGGAAAAAACTCGGTCAATAACTTGTCGTACGGACCTCGCACTTGGCTAATATTAAAGAGGTATTGACTGAACTGTGTGTTGTCCTGTCAGGTGATTGGGAAGGTCGGTGTTGTGGAGACGATAGACTCCGACGGCGACGTCCACGCTCGCTGGGGACTCACTACCTGGGCCTTCCACCCGGCAGTGTTCACCAAGGTTAAGGTAACATCACACCGCATGGTATTGGGGTGCCACTAGAAAGATTGTATTCGTAACAAATTGTATTACTCTTCGGAACCTTAAAATGTATGCATTGTAAAACGTAATTCCGAGTGAAATGGCACTTATCAGTTTTGAACTCTTCGTTTTTTTAAATAGTTTCCTTTTAGTGTCAGTCGTTTTGTCTTTTCTAATCTTATCTGCAGTTTTCAACGCAGTTTTTGAGTGACTCCTTATCTCCTTATCTCATAAGAATTTAAAGCAATGCTTTTTTTTCTCAAATGTCGTTTTGAAGGCAGTTCATTTCATTTTCTTTTTATCTTTTTGTCAACCGTTGAAACTGTGTTGATTGGTCCGCAACATGTCAGTTTCCAAATGATTTATTTTGCCTTTCTGAAACATTATTTTTGTACTTCAAATGCGGTCTTTCAAAATTAGATGTGCTACAGTCTTGTTTTCATTTTATGTCCGTCTATTCATCTATGTCTAATACCGTTTGTCTGCTTGTCTGTTTTTGTGTTCAGTGCTTTCACTAAGAATAAAACTTCAGTTTCCTTTGCAGGGGCAATCCCTCATCAGACCAGGTCTGCCCCCACTTTCTTCGCTTTTAACGGAAGTTTTAAGGAACTCGCTACCATGCAGCGCAATAGCTACATACATACACTGATACACATACTGACTCACCGCGGGGCGTTTCAAAATCCCTTTCACCGGCAGCTAAAGTACATGGCTTAGTGGTTAACGTTCATAGCCAGGCCGCTATCAGGGATTCCCAAAAAGTTGTGTCCGAGACATTAAGTTGCGCCCTTTAGTAAAAGACCTTAGCACCGGGATTACCTTGCTGTTTTCAAGAAGTACGAGGAATTTTTAAGCCAAATAATGCTGTTGTAAATACATTTCTTGTAAATAAGCAAATTAAGTAAGGACTTTAGTTACAGTGGTTGGAGACACGGTAGGAGTTGTTCCTTTTGCTTAACTAGGTCCATGTTTCGATTTATTTTAAGATTTTCTTGTTCACAATTTAACCTTATTTAAGTGCGCACTCACATCAAGTAGAGAATGATTTCAACGAGTGCTTGTGTGTTCACCCGACCTCTGCACAGGTGCAGCGTTTAAGAGCGGGGGACAAAGTACGAGTCATTCCAAGTAAAGAGAGGGTGATGGCACTGCAGGAAGGTCATGGAGGCTGGAACGAGTCCATGACCGAGGTATTTTTATTCATAGGGCTTTGACTGTGGATAGACGTACTAGCACAGCGCCCCGAGGTATTCGTTTTCGTGTGGCTTGGATTATGGATAGATTAACTAGCACAGCGCCCCTAGGTATTCTTTTCATGTGGCTTAGAGTGTGGATAGACTTACTAGCATAGCGCCCCGAGGTATTCTTTTTCATGTGGCTTGGAGTATGGATAGATTAAGTAGCAAAGCGTCCCGAGGTATTTTTTTTTCATGTGGCTTGGAGTGTGGATAGACTTACTAGCATAGCGCCCCGAGGTATTCTTTTTCATGTGGCTTGGACTATGGATAGCTTAACTAGCATAGCGCCCCAAGGTATTCTTTTTCATGTGGCTTGGAGTATGGATAGATTAAGTAGCATAGCGCCCTGAGGTATTTTTTTTCATGTGGCTTGGATTATGGATAGATTAACTAGCATAGCGCCCCGAGGTATTCTTTTTCATGTGGCTTGGAGTATGGATAGATTAAGTAGCATAGCGCCCCGAGGTATTCTTTTTCATGTGGCTTGGATTATGGATAGATTAACTAGCATAGCGTCCCGAGGTATTTTTTTCATGTGGCTTGGAGTATGGATAGATTAACTAGCACAGCGCCCCGAGGTATTTTTTTCATGTGGCTTGGACTATGGATAGCTTAACTAGCATAGCGCCCCGAGGTATTTTTTTCATGTGGCTTGGAGTATGGATAGATTTACTAGCATAGCGCCCCGAGGTATTTTTTTCATGTGGCTTGGAGTATGGATAGATTAAGTAGCATAGCGCCCCGAGGTATTCTTTTTCATGTGGCTTGGATTATGGATAGATTAACTAGCACAGCGCCCCGAGGTATTTTTTTTTCATGTGGCTTGGAATATGGATAGATTAACTAGCATAGCGCCCCGAGGTATTTTTTTTCATGTGGCTTGGACTATGGATAGCTTAACTAGCATAGCGCCCCGAGGTGTTCTTTTTCATGTGGCTTGGAGTATGGATAGATTAGGTAGCATAGCGCCCCGAGGTATTTTTTTTCATGTGGCTTGGATTATGGATAGATTAACTAGCATAGTGCTCCGAGGTATTTTTTTCATGTGGCTTGAAGTATGGATAGATTAAGTAGCATAGCGCCCCGAGGTATTTTTTTTATGTGGCTTGGAGTATGGAGTATATAACGGAGTTGTTTTACCACGAAATTTTATATGGGGAGGGGAGCGCTTATGGTTGCAGTTTGCCTGCATTATTAATTGATGCAGCCCTTAATATTTTTTAGCCATTGGATATTATCGTTTGTGGTTGGAGGTGCGGAGATTGGGGTGTGGGTACTATTTTTAGGTTCATGCTCGATGAGGGAGGGGCATATATATTGGAAACTGTGGTTAATCAAGGAAGTTTGGACATTATAAAAGCAATGTGAATCACTTGTTAGCGCTGTCCTATGTGATAAATACCAGGCAGTGTAACACAATGATTGGAGAGAAGTTGCTACTACGTCAGTATCTTGTACTTATTCTCGCAATCTTTTGATTGACTACGCTTATGGTAGTCCTTATTGCATGAGTTTTGAGCATGACAACGCACAAGTAACACTTTATTCCTTTTTGAACGAAAGTATTTTTGTAAGTTTCTTTGTAAGAAAACTGATCTTAATAACAATAATAATAATAAAAAGTATAATAATAATAATAATAGTAGTAGTTATATTAATAATGATAGTAATAATGATAATGATAACGATGGCAATAATAATAATAATGATATAGTTAATAATAACACTGCCCGGGTGATCAGCAGTGATATCGGCATGGATTTCGGCCTTAAGAAGTGTGATGTTATCATTTTAAAGAAAGGGAAGGTTGTGAAGTTTGAAGGAATTGATTTCTCAGTAGGTAAAGAGATGAAAACAGTGGAGGATGACGGGGTTCTTGAGTACATGAAAGAATGAAGAATGCGTTGAGAAGTGAATATTCCGCAGAATGAAAAAAGTCCTAAAATCGTAGTTAAATGGAAGGAACACCATACTGGCCATTAATGCATGGGCCGTGTGAGCTATAGCCTGCGGGCAGGCTCACTTTTTTAGAGGGTCGGGGAATTAAAAAGGCGGAGCAAAGAAAGGCCGGGAGCGAAGCGGTAAGAGGGACTGGGGAAAGGGTTTCTCCGCGTTTCTTTCTCCCGATCCTCTGAAAAGAGAGCCTGCCCGCAGGCTATGTGAGCTAGTACTATATTACGAACCCGAGATATGTAACTGGACTTAAACCGAGCTGGAGATTATTGATAGAAAGACAAGGAAACGGATGACGATCAATGGAATGCTCCACCTTCGGGCGCTTGTACCTTTCAAGACGATGCGGTGGTGGTGGGTTGATCGGAGTTGAGGTCTGCGTCCACGCGGAAGACACAGGCTTGTCCAATTATGTCCAAATAATAAACTCACGGGTGTCAAAATCCAGGATTGTATCTGGCGCGGGATAACCCACGAACTCACAAAAGTGATGAACTATGAATAATGAACAAAGCTAAAGAAGAAGATAACGACGTGAGTGATATCAGAGATGGATCCTCGTCCGGCAGTCATGGTGTATCTGGCAGGCATCACTCGGTCTTCAACAAGCGACTTGCCGTAGAAGTGGAACAGTGCGTTGTATCGAATTGTAATGGAATGTTATTTTCAGAGTAAACCAGGAACCAGAAGTTACAGGAGGAGTATGCTGAACAGTTGGCTGAACAGGGGGGGGGGGGTTGTGTTCAGATGTCTGAATAAAATCTAGATGACCAGGCACGAGCAATTAGAAACAACTGGCTCCTGCTGTCGAGCTAGAGGAGATAAAGAAGCGAGTGCATAGCGTGAAAGGTGACGGGATGAAAATAAGAGGACTACGGACGGTGATATAACGAATATGCACCAAGAACCGAGTGCTAAGCATGGGACGGAGAGGTAGAATAGCGAGGAAGGAACGTACCAATTTTGAGTACTGAATATGGAAGGTCTATCATACTATAATAAAAGGCCTTGAAAGACATCAAACTGGCTTTAGAAGAAGATGAGGGAGAACAACTAAGATCATTGAAACATGCGGAGAGAAAGAGGCTTTGTTAGGCGGCCCAAGAAGTGAATGGTACTGAATATGGAAGGCCTATCATACTATCATAAAGACCTTGAAAGACATCAAACTGACTTGAGAAGAAGATGGGGGAGAACAACTAAGATCATTGAAACATGAGGAGAGAAAGAAGTTTTGTTAGGCGGCCCAAGATGTGAATGATGTACTAGTGCACATTCAAACGGCTAATAAAACCGAAACCAATAAGATAGTGCGGGCCGCAGCTATCACTGTAACGCGGAGACTAGGTATAAAGAACAGAACCACCGTGGCAAGAAAGGAACCCTTGTTCGGCAATGCGACAGTGAAGCATCAGGATATTAAAAGAGGAAATTGCATATCTGTGGAATATCTAAACGAATGTGGTTCCAGTGGTGGTTGGTTCACTAGGCATGGTTACCAAGAACCTTGCCAAGCACTTTTGGAAGATTAGAATTCCAACAAAGATTGAACTCCTGCGGAAAGCAGCGTAACTTGGTACTGCTTTCGGCCTAAGGCTGTGAGATACAGCCTGTCTTCAGTGTACTAACAATGGACCAGCTATTATCTAAGCTGAGAAAAAATAACTCAAAAACAACCAAAATGTTAGTTTGTTTATTAACTGTGTATAGTGTGCCTTAGCATTGCTACAGTGTAATTTAAAAAAGTAAATATGCGTTGAAATTACTATTATTATTTTTTTTCTTCTTCTTTATTATAAAAAATTACATCGCAGCCCGAAGGCTGAATTAAGTAACTTTTACAACATATAAAATGACAATAATAATCTACAATACAATTGTTGGTAAATCTTTTTAAAATAAAATAGTAAAAATTATTAAATTTGTAAAACTTTTAATTATTAGAAATTATGCAGTAATGCAAGGTACATTTTATTTGTTAGGTCTTATTGAAGTTTGTAAATAGTTGAGCACCCTTTCTAGTTACACGGCATTTAACCTTAAGGTTTTTTTATTTACCATCTGAAGGCTTTGGGCCAGGAGGGTCGAGTGATGGAAGTTGATGGTGATGGAGACGCAGTAATTATCGTTGGCCCCAGGTTATGGCTGTTTAACTCGGAAGCGCTCGTCCTCGAGTCAGCGGAAAAGGACAGAGAACCAGAGGGGCAACAGAGCAGTGCAAGGTCTTCAGATCTAAAGACAGGTAGAGAGTTTTGTACTAAGTCGGCCCCGCCTGGCCAACGCTCTAGAAAGGGGAAGGGGTGCGGGGGGGGGGGGGGGGTGGGGGGGGTGGGGGGGGTGGGGG
>JAOBRG010357095.1:0-12920 GCA_027574985.1 Umimayanthus nakama
CCCCCCCCCCCCCCCCCCCCCCCCCCCCCCCCCCCCCCCCCCCGCGCCTCAACAACCGGGACCAAATATCTAACGCTTGAATGAATCGCTTTGCTATTTTCAAAAACACCAAGCGTGGAGTATCCGACTTACGGATATTGAAACTCAAATTATTGGGGACGACCTTTAATGGTATGGGAAACTTTAACGAGCGCGGAGGGCGCAAGGCGCTAGGGGGTGTGGGGGTATGCCCCCCAGAAAATTTTTAAATTTGAAATCCTTAAAACGCCATTTCCAGCACTCTCAGGCCGATGGTTGTGTCAAAAACCTCCCTAAAAAGGATTATTTCTTCTTAACTTTGACAAAAAGAGCGTTACCATCAGCTGTATTTCCAAATTTGATAATTATTGTCACACCCCTCGCAAATTACGATTCTAGTTCTTACGAAGGACCAAAAAGTGCACAGTGCAGTTTTATCTTCTGTGCATTTACGTTCCGCGAGTTTACAGTCAGCTCGCTGGGAAAAAGATTGGTCATTAGTGTGTCACATGGTCATGGTTTTAAAGAATCGGTGAAGAAGCAGCAAAATGTTTGATTTGAAAATGCTGGGAAGATAAAAAGCCCTCCGATCGAACAGGCCAGCATTGTTTTGTGATCTTATTTTGTAGTTCTTGCGTCGTTCATCATGACTGCAAATAAGTTAAGCGGTTTGTTAAACTGCTGACAAACATTTTGATAATTTAACAAAAATGTAGCTCATTGTTTTACTGCCCGTTAGCTTATGGGAGTTGTTATTCAAAACCGGGCTACTCGTGCCCCAACTAAAGTCGAATCGGGATAGTATAATTGGGACCTTCTCACCTAATTCGGAACGGCTGAACACTCTGCTTTGGCTTTTGAGTGGTCCCAGGGCATGCTCATCCAGAAAAAATAAGAAATTTGAGGTCTTCAAACTGCTGGAAATGCGATAAAATTGTCATATCCTACCATCACCGCGTTATTTTGTTTCAATTTAAGTTTTTTACGGTCCCATCAGGGGGACCTTTTTGGCTCTTTGGGGGTGGGGGTGCGTGCGCACCCCGCGACCCCCCCTGCCTACGGGCCTGCGTCTCTGAACTAGTTGTGGAAGGTTCTAGTTTTGGTTCTGGAGAAAGTCAAGGCTTGGACTACGAGTAGTCCCTACTTTTCTTCCGGATGATCTTCGAGCGAGCAATTGAGAAAAGCGATCGAGAATCCAAAATTACTCGCTCGATATCAAAGCTAACGAATTGTTTCTTTTCCGCCATCGTATAACGAGATTCAAAATCGTCAAAGAAAATCGTTTGAGTGACGTTGCTGTTTTTAAGAAGATTTCTGATTTTGGTTCACGCTTAGTTTCTTTATCCTTTAATCGAAAAGAGCTGAGTTGTAGCTATCTTTTTTCAAGAAATAGTATTTAAACTATAATGCTGGTTCATGATAAAAATATTCAAACTCAAATCTCAAGTTTTGGTGTTTGGATCAAACTGCTCTTGACCTTTTCAGAGGCGTGGACGTCCGAGGGAACGGATAGCTTTGATGTATTAGCCGATAGCATCGATGTAAGATATGTTAATCCCACTAAAGGTTTTTTTAGTTTTAGAGATTGTTTTCCGAGACGGATAGAAGACGAGCCGAAAGACATTTTGGCATATTTTGTTTGTGTGCTCACCTACCATAACCATACATGAACATCTACCAGACCGTTTGACGGAAGCAAGAAAATCATACCGAAGCAAGCTTATATTTTCTATAGGCTGTTAACATTTATTTCTGGGACTGCTTTATACCGTTCTCACTTTGGAGGGATGTTTTGTTGTTACGGGAGCAGCCTGAAATTTGCATTAGAACAACGCCACAAGTAAGTTGTTTGCACGCTATCGTGACAAAAGCCCCGATTAGCACTCAAGTGTTGTTTACCTGACCTGAAAAGGCTAGTAGAAAAAGGCTAGTATTAGAGACTCTAAAATAGTTCCACCCGATACCGATGAGCAAGAAAAATCCTGTAAGCAATCTACTGTGATGTTTGAAACTCCAGATCAGATCAGGGATCAATTGGATGCACATTGTACAAACAAATAAATTAAATTGCCAAAATGTCCCGCAAAGATCCACTCGTCCCTCTCTTCCGATTGGTCCTGCAAACTAAACCCTCCGCTTAATTTTGAAGTTCCAAAGTTCGCGAAGAAGTTCAAATGTTCGATAGAGCTACTGTACGTAACAAAATTTGGAGATCGTTCATCAAAAGTTACATAGAATCCTCTGTAAAAAGTTTTTGTTTGGCAATAACATCAAGCCTGCTGTTTACCTCGGTGATTTTAACTTTAATAATGAGCTGCTTCTCACTCAGGTAAGCGGCCATTGGTGGGTTACAACAAGGCATCGAGTACTCACTCAACCTTGAGTCGTTGTTTGGCAATGTCATATAAACCTACTGCCACTTCAATAGTTGTTTCTAGTTTGCAGTGTTGAGTTTAAATATGCGTAATACAGGCGTACAAAAAGTTCTCTCCGACAATTGTCAGTTCTTTGCAAGGCGGAGGAGTGTCAAAATTCCGAAATGGGTCCTCGATCAGTCGATCCGTTTTACTGTAGACACTCTATCCGTCGCTGTGTATACGTTTTGTATGTGAAATCGAGGGCAAAGAATCAATCTTAAACGACGAAATCCTATACATGTACCTTAGGCTGAACACGCAAAACACGTCTTGTTCGCAAGAAGGAAGGAGTATTTTCGATGACGTACGCAGTAATATTTTTGTGCCCATATATGGAGTTTTTTCCTATATTTGGGTGAAAAGAGCTAACGGCGGAGTGAGTGAGTGACAAAATCGCCCCCTCACAATCTGTCATCCACTGCACATGCGTGCAATCGGTCAACATAAAATTGGGAAAAAACGTCGCAGCACCTTGTTTACCCCAATAACATGCATCATTATCAATCGAGAAGGCAGTGTAAGGGTTGTTTTCAATTTTATTTTATAACCACATGAATTTAATGAAGTATAGAACACAAGAACAAATATTAAAGATACTCGACATCATACACTGATGAAATTTTTTAGAATGTATTATAAAAAAACCCAGTAACAACGAGCAACACCGCTCGCGACTCAAGCGAGCGCTCGGTGAGTTTTTACTTGCTGCGTGGTTAAGCTACAAACGAACCTGGCAAGAACGTCAAAAATACTATGATTCCTGCAAACAAAGCTCGTCACATTTTGGGACTGACTTGCAAGTTTTTAAATTATATGCTGTTTTCGTAGCCCTTTCTCGAGAAAACTTGGAGAGTGAAACTTAAGTTTCCAAACAAACATCTGCAAGTTAGATGTGGAACTACAGCCAGTAATTAAACCACTGCCTGATATGTCTTCAATGAGTCACTAACCTACTAAACGTAAACTTAAAAAACGTTCCTGTATAGCACAATAAATAAATTTACGAAAGAAAGGGTTGTACAAAGTAAGCGCTTCAGGTTTAAGGTAAGGAGTTTACTGAGAACGAGAAATGCTTGAAATTTGATCAGAAAAAGGAATGGATGGAATTCCACGATACTTCTTCCTATTGATGTCACAAGTGTCAGAATCGCTATGAACGTCAAAAGCGTTAGGATTTTCGCCGGCGTCAAGACACTTAAGGAAGGTAGTTGTTTTAGGCAAGTCCAGACTTTTCGAAAAGCAGGAAGTTTTAGGATAAACAGCAGTCTCCAGGGAGTAAGGGGGGTGATGGTCAGCAACGTGTGGAAAGTCAGGATTATGTTAAGTGTAAAGGGAACAGTGATTGACAGGGAGGTCACGACTGTAAGTAGTACCAGAAGTGTTAGAAACATCTGTAGTATAAGGAAAGACTGGACTTTTTGGGGTGAATGAGCTGTCAGAACTGTTAGGGCAATCTGAAAAGTCATGGATGACTCGAGCGTAGGGTGGATCTCCAAAATAACGTTTTTAAAAATTCGAAAATCTGAAAGCACAAGCGTGTAAAACAAACTAATGTTGTTAACCATTACAATAAAGTAAGAACAGTTACCTAGATATTTAAAGAAACGTGTATCCATGGTTTCAAAAGACACATCCAACGACATAAGTGTTGTGTTCACGGTTGCAGCTTCGGCTATTGAGCCTGCAGCTGCCTCACTCATCTTGTTCAATGAAACGTCAAGTGAAGTAAGAGTTCTGTTTTCCCTTATAACCTCCGATATTGCCAAAGCACCTGTGTCATCAATATTGCAATTTGACAAATCCAGAGAGAGTAGTGTCGTGTTGTCCCTTAGCAGATCTGCTATAGCAATTGCCATTGCATCGGTAAACAACTCGTTGCAGTCTCTGAAGCTCAGTGCCGTTAGCGTTCTGTTTGTTTTTACAGCTTCGATGATAATCTTCGCATCGTTCGCCATATAACGCAGCGACTGCAGTGGTTTACCAAGGGTATGTTCTTTTGTACAATCATCAGGATTAACTCGCAGTACATAGGACAGACTTTCCACCATACCTCTATCGTAATAACACCCATACACTTCAAGTGACTGGGGAAAGAACCGGTAAACTACTGATGCCAGTTGTCTCTTAAATCTGTTCTCTGACAGCAACATCAAAAAGAACCGTGCAATCTCTTCCCTTTGCAATGCCACAGAGAAAATAGTCCCCAATTCTTGCAGAAAACGTTGAGCCTTTATCCCTAGCATGCCGGACATAAACAACAGAGTTTGTAAGAATTTGTTTTTGTCAGCCAGTTTCTTCAACGTTTCATCTGCTCTAGATCCAGCGACGTCCATTTGACCAACGAGATACTTTGCTGCAAAGTACTCTTGAAATGTTTTATGCGAAAAGCAAAACAAATGGTCAGGCGTACATCTTGACTCACTCGCTTTCTTCCATAAGAACCCAAGCTTTACTATACGAGCATTAATCTGGCCCAGTTCGCTCTCACGGAAATACAAACGGCCCTTCTGAAGGCCGATGCAAGCTAGTTTACCAAGTTGATTGATCTCGTCGCTAAAATCTTTAAAGAAGGTGTTTTCGTTAAAAGATAACCCTTCTTTTACACAATACCGCTTTACAATGTAGCACACTATGGCATCATACAGTTCTACCCGCGTTGAGGGTAATTTGCCTCGCCTGTCCTCAAAAAGCACACACAGTAGAATTGCATGGAAGGGATTGATTGCAAGCTCCAACAGATTCTCACTTGTCTTCAGTAGCTCGAGCAAGGCTTTTTTTAAACCCTCGTTTTGCCGAAAGTACAAACGAACATACTCTTCGGCTTCCAGTCCTGAATAGCCTTTGATTTCAAGTACTGTGTCAAAATATTTTCTGGCTTGCAAACTTTTCTCCTGTCGAGAAGTCACGAAAAGAAAACACTTGGGAAGGCATTTTCTTCTCAGAAAATATTCAAGGTTTTGGTATCTTGTGTCAGCAACTTCATCGAGTCCATCCAAAATAAGCAGTACTTTCTCCTGATTGTGTTTGATGAATTGGAATAGTCCAGACTTAACATTTCCTTCAATGTCACACGGAAGGAGCTGCTCCTCGACTGCTTTCCAGATATCACCAGTGTGTATTTCTCTACAGCTCAGAAGGAGCACAAGTTCAAACTTGGGAAAATCCTTAGGCATCCGACCCATGGCCCATTCATATGCAAGCTTTAAACTCAACGTTGTTTTTCCCATTCCAGGACTTGCCTCGATCAAAACACTTTTTGGGCTGGCACAATCTTTGTGGTGTTTAAATATAAATTCCAACTCAACGGTCTCGTCAGTTAGCTTGAATCGCTGCTTCTCTCTTCTTACAAACTTGCGGTCCACATAAATCTTTTCAAGATCGAACACAAGGCTGTCACACCAAGAGAGCGGCTGGAAATGGGACGCTCTTCTCTTGTACTCATCCTTCAGAACTTCAACATAAATTGATGGGTCTAAAACATGAAAGATAAAATAACAAAGTCAATTAATCGGTATTCCCTGTAGCAAAATTTATGTAGCACGTGACCTTTGACGTCAGAAGTATTGCGCAATACCACTGTCTGAAATCCAAGATGAGGGCCATGTTTTTTGCACTTTGTCAAAATTGAAAGCTTTTCTTGGTCAATTTGCATTTAAAAACGTTGAAAACAGAACTAAAACAGATTTAGTGACACTATTAGCATTAAATACTACGAATGTTATAATTTAAGAGACCAGCAGAGCCATCCTCAAAAAGCCCAGACGTAATAGAGTTAATTCTCCACGGACGGAGCCTTGTGGTTGGTCGTTTCTCCCCAGTCAGTCAATTTCAGTGTTGTAGATTGTGGACTAGTAGATAGGCAAGTACTGTAAATGTCGTTTGTGGCATGGTGCTTCACATTACTGTGAAAAAACCTGATGATTCCTATAAAACCATGGAAACCGGTGTGGAACGGCGCCTGTCTCCATCCCAAGAGGTTCCCTTTTTCCAATGCTGGTTCTAAGTTCTTAAAAGAGTGGGGATTTCATGCTCAAAAGGGCAATGGAAACGTTTACGTATTTAAGGGTTGCGTAAATTCAAAAGAAACGATAAGATAAAAAAGGTTCCTTTCAATCGTTTGTCATTACTACACTTACTATGTAAAAGTAACACATGAATATCAACAAAACTTGGCAGTATTTGAAAGGGTTCAGTTTTTTCTCACAGGTATTTTAAGGGTTGCAAATTTTGCAAAAAAAATGGTATTTGAGAGAGTAAATGTTTTAGCACCTTGGTGAAGCCCCCTTCGCTGTGTAACACTCCACTGATTACCTCTCCGCGGATTTACACACTTCTTGCATATAGAAAGTGATGTTATGAAAGAATATTTATAGCAAATCTTATCAATCTTTGTTCAAAAAGAATATAAAATACTTCTGTGGTTCCCAACTGTTTTCCTTTTTGCTAAGCCACTGAACTTGACTTAATCATATACTACAGGCCTCGAGTATCTTCCACTGTCCTGACATGTGGAAAAGTTCTTTTTCAAACTCTGTATTATGCTGGGTTCGTGCTCCTTCCCATGAGCTGCATGTGTATAGGTATGTACTAGGTGCAACAGGGTATGGTTTTCGAGCCGTAATGTTCTGAACTTGAACATGGATTTTGACATTCTTGTCTAAAATCGTGAACCAAATTTGGATACAAATCTGTGGGGATTAGATATCCAATAGAGACTTGCTATATGAGGATGTATTTATGAATGTACCATACATGTCATATGAAGAAACACTGTGACTCTTAAATTGGGTACAGCAGATTAATGCGTAGCAGTTTGGTTTTAAAATGACTGGCCACACCCTTAACACACTGACTAAGAAATACTCCTAGGCATAGCCTGTATGTTCTTGTTTGAGCAACACACAGCAATGAAAATGTCTTTTAAAGCCTAACCATTAAATTACACTGGCCTTAGCTTACAATTTTAGATGACAAACACTCACCATGTTTTTCTACTGTTTCCAACACAGGAGGCTCTGGACAACACTCATACCCGACACCAGACTCTTGATATTCAGCAGCTTGGTGGCAGGAATCAACTCTAGAACCTCTCGCAGTTTTCACTTGCTCTAACATCTGACCAGTGTACTCCTTTAAGCATGAACTGACTCCCGCAGAGATTTCATTCCTTACATCTTCAACAGCTGTCTTGACAGCTAGTTCCGATTCTTTCACTTGTTGGTATGTAGTTTCTACAGCTGACTGAATCTTCACAAGTGACTCTTTAGTATCAGTGTGTTGGTTTGAACTTGAGTTTACATCTGCAGTGATTTCATTCCTGACATCTTCAAGAACTGTCTTGACTGCCTCCACGTTTGACTTCACTTCTTTCACTTGTTGTTGTGTAGTTTTTACTGCTGCCTGAATCTGACCAAGTGACTCTTTAGTTTCTTCATCACTCAGATACCACAACTTCAACTCAGTCACATTGTCTTCATCTTCCGGAGTCAAGGGATCTTTAAGGAGTTTATCAATAGCATTCTTCCATTCAGTCTCCTTTGCAGGACTGATGCATTTGGCAAGTCTCAACATTGCATCTCTGATCTCTGGCCACAGAGCATGAAAATCAACCTCGGTCACCTCCATAGTACTGGTGTGTCCATAGATACTGTTCCGATAGAATTTGAGCCTGGCCAGGTCAGCTTCTCGGCTCTTATCCTTCGCAGCTGGAAGCTTGTCCCATCCAGTAACTGCAGGCGGCACCAAACTACAGACCTCTCGGAACAATTTGAACAGCAGCGTGATATCAAAATCTGCTGACTTCCCATAAGTCCCTGGGGCTGGGTATAGAATGTCAACCTGAGGCTTTGTCAGATGTGGTCGCTTGAGCTTTGTCTTAACAGCAGTGGAACTGAGAACTGTTGAAAGCGTGTGCGGGGGATGGATCACATCAAAGACAGATCGCAGCAGTAATGTTGCCCCAGCAATGAGCAACCTTGTTAACACCAGAAAGTTCCTCTTCTCCGGTGTTGACTTCAGAACAGTTGATGCACCACTGCTACTGGGCGTAGCCATTACAGTGCTTGTGGCAGTTTGACACTAGATTCTTGAAATCTGAACACATTTAAATAACAAAACATAAGTATTTACATGTAACACAATCAAACCAACTTCAGCAACAGATTAAAAAATGTTTATTAGCAGGCATACTAGGAGGCCCAGATCAGACTGTTACATTTTACTGTGTCTAATATTATTAATTCAGGAGTTTAATCTACTTTTGATCAACTAAATTTTATTTAAACACAAAATTTTAAGCTATCGGTAGGACATATTGATGACACCATATGCCAATTAAACTGTAACAATTACTACCCCAATAAATTTTATTCTAATATCATTAACAGTTAAAATAGAGTTATATTTAGGTGGCAGTTACTCCCCCCCTCCCCAGGCTGAGGAACCCTTAAAAGTCCAGGTTGAATAGGGCTAAGGTCCATTTTCAGTATTTTAATTCTACAAGTGGTGCTGAAAAATTCCTGAGAAATAGGCTTGAACATAACCTCTTTTACTTTATATTTTTTCATTCATATCCTAGTTTTACAACAGTGCCACTGCAGCTTCACAAGTCATGTAGCACACTAAATGAAAGTTATCTTGTCAGGGTACCATGAGCAGGGCAGAGCAGCACTATGAATTTCTTTTTGAGGTACAGCAAGGAAAGAAAGAGGGTGTCAAATTTCAAAACAGGTCCAGGGGCCAAAGCTGAAGAAGTATCCACAATAAATTTCAAAATCTTGGAAGTTTTTTTAATAAATTCCATTTATTTTAAAATTTTGAACAGTGATATAGAGCTCATAGTTAAACTATGAAAGATCAATGACAAATAAGAAACGAAAATACAAGAACAAAACAACGATTAGGGCTAATTTGACTTTGAAAAGTAGAGACAATGCCAGTATGACATTGAACACACAAAGAAAGGGAAATTGATTGCTAAAGTATTGCAATTGAGTTTTACTCTAACAATATACTTTCTCTAACTATAAAAAAATTGTTTTATTTTACAGTCTGAGTAAGATTATTCAGTATTATCTTCCTCATGTCATCTATCTTGCTATTTTAAAATCAGATTTTCTGGCTTGTGCATGTAACCAATTAAGCTGTTTGCTACTTTTTCCACTGCTACCAATGGCTGGACACTGAAATATAAGCAAATGTGTGTGAAATAAACAAAATTGCTTTGAAAATACATCCTTTAGTTTGACAGAGCTTTTCCATGAGTAAAGTTTGACTTGACCTTGCTTGGTGTGTTGTTTGTGCTTTTAGTGTGATTCATAATTCAATAATCATAATTAGTTAGAGGCGGGCAGCTCTCACACCATGTACATGTATGTCAGATCAGTTGACTAGCTTTAACTCACTGTAAATCTCAAATATAAACTAACTTTATGGAATAATTCGATTCATTTTTACCCGGCTCCAACAAATTGCAGATAATAAACTTTTCACTTAGAACCTTTTCTGACATCACAGAATGCTTGATCGTCTTCAGTTTGCAGAGCAGTTATTTTCAAGTATTGCTAATTCTGGAGCTAATTAATGTCACTGCTCATGAAGCAAACTTGACAAAACACCTACTCACCGTACCTCCACCGCTACAAAACCAAAGCATAATTATGTCCACCTTCACTCCCTCTCCCCATGCACAGTTCAGATTATTTCTAGGTTGGAGATTTTTATTTTATTTTTTAAAATGTTCCACTCAAATCATCAGCTCCGCTTGGCAGCAAAAATGTTATTACAAAGTTAAAAATCTTTTCCAGTCACTAATGTTTTACTCGATAGACTGTACTGCTTTGTAATGCTGATCAGCAATTCATCAGCTTATCATCAAAGAAGGTTTAGTTCAGAATGAGGACTTGTGCGATATTAACTGGTTTGTTGTTTTTTGTGTATGATTTATAACCAATTATCGATATTTACCACAAAGTTTCCATTTAGAAATGTCAGATTTAAGCAAGTTGAGAATATAAGGTTTTTGAAAGGGCACAGATCCCAAACAGATTGCTATTCTGCTCAAAAAGATGTTATCCAAAGCACAAGGGCTGAAGTGTGAAGTATATTCTCATTACTTTGAAAACGAAATTAGGCTACAAAATTTGTCAAAAATGAGTATGTTTTTCTTGGGATCCTAGCGGCACACCCCCATCCTAAAATTTTGGGAGTATCCCATTACCCTCTGGGTCATGCAGGCCAAGGTTTGAAAAGTTACAATATTTGCATTTGCCTCATAAATGATCATATAGTGTTTCAAGCCCAGGCATCCAACTCACACATTTTAATGTCAGGGGTCCAATAGTGGTTCTTATTTTATACCCAAAAAAATTCCAACTTCAAAATTTGTCAACCCCAAAAAGTCCCTCTGTCAGTGTTTTTGCACCAGCAAATTTTAATAGGAATATACCAATTAAGCAGTAAATTGCACTAATATGTTATTGTCAGATTTGAGCTGATAAAAAATACAATTCCCAAAAAAATTAAAAGGCACCTCTGGGTTATTTGCTACAAGAAAGAAGAAGAAAAAAATTGGCACGCTTCCACCAGGAGTCGAACCCGGACCAGCAGATTCTAAGCCACATTCGTGTTACGCATCATTGGTTCAAGCCATTGAGGCGTCTGAAAAGCACAGGTTCGAGTCCCGGTGGACCCGCACCGATTTTGTTTTTTGTTTTTTTGTTCTTTTTTTTTCTTGAAGCAAATAAACGTTTTGGGTTTTTCTTTAATTTCAAAGTTGAATGATAGATCAGAAGAAAACAGGAAAACTATATCTTACAATATAAAAGTGATAAGCAATCGAGAAAATCTGCCAGGGTAGTCCTACCCGTTGTATTTTATGTAGGCAACACGTAGTGAATCAATAAGTGGAGAACAAAGAGTGTGCTGTTTCAGTTAATTCAAAAGCATTTACCAAGCATACGGCTGTGGAAACGGAAAGATGTTTATTTCAAAACAAGCCAAAGGACTACGGCAGAAGTAAGAATGGTTTTATTTTTAAAAACGATTGAAATCTCTAGTCTAGTACTAGTGTTAAATCCCATGTTACTTTCGGTTTGTTTTGCTTTGTTTCGCTGGGTTTGTTTCCTATACTTCTGTTTGTTTTTGCTGATTATAGTAAGCCGGACCCGGGAGTTGGTACTTTGCGAAACGAAACGAAACGAAATATTTCGCAAAGTACTAATTGGGCCCTGGGAGTTGGTACTTTGCGAAACGAAACGAAATATTTCGTTTCGTCTTATTTCGTTTCGTTTCGTTTCGCAAAGTACCATAAGCCGTTCTTAAAGACTTGCAGTTTCACTGTCTGATTCGGGGGTCAGACATTCCGCAAGACGCCGTATTTTTTCTCGTCACACTGTTGGCTGCTCTCGTTTCTTCGTAAAAACTACAACCACCATTTCTTAAATGCAAAAACAGTAACAGCCATTTGCCCATAACTCTTACTTCAAGGATACAGGAAACAATTCGGACTTATACCATGTGATAAAATGGCATTCCTCTGGCAATTGATATTAGTGGCACAGTGGTTTTTAATAATGAGCTTGTCTAATGTCACTCGTGTGGAATCTCGTGTGAAATTTCGTGTGAAAACTCGTGCGGAACGTCGTGAGGTAAAAAAATTCTACCATGGCACTTCCAGGTCACCGTAAGAATACTACTAATTTACAGCATTAACTAGTTTTAAAGTCACGCCTAATATAGCTTTATCAAAAATAGTAGTAGTACCTTGCCCTTGGGGACGAGTTGAACTTGAAAGACTCCATTCCAGAATCGAGGCACGCGGACCGTCGATCGCACTATATTATAATAGTATATTGGCCTATGTAAACGATTTCCATTTTACCTGGGTTTTGCAAGTGATTGAACAATATATTATTCGTCTGGCAACATTTTAGGCTTTCATGTCGAAAAATTTGAGTAATCCCTTCCTGTAGCAGTTTTCAAAGACTTCAAAATGAACTCAGCTCAAAGATCAGGAAAGTTTTTCACTTTCGGTTTCAGTTTGCCAAAATTTCAGTCCCAGTCCCTGAGTGTCAGCGTGTCTCCAAAAGAGACTGGGAAAGAAAATCTTGAAGAGAAATATCGGAGAGGGCCTGCACGAACACGAGTACGGCTGGATTTCGAGCCTAAAAAAATTGGTCTTAAAAAAAAATTGGTCTTGAAAAAAAATGTTGATCTTGAAAACAAAAGTTTTGGGATATTGTAAGAATCACAGGAAACCATACTCCATATGTGTTTTATCGGCTTCCTGCGGTATTATGGCGTCGAGCGATATATAAGCAAATGTATGGGCTGAAATCAATTTTGACGGTATTTCGGTGAATATTGAAATAAATTAAATTCTATTTGCCGATTACTTGCCTCATTTGTAGTTGGTGTCCTTCTTCATCTCTGGTAGCGATTTCAAGCCATTTCGACCTCTAAAACCCGTCGAAATGGCTTGAAATC
>JAOBRG010357106.1:0-12919 GCA_027574985.1 Umimayanthus nakama
GAAGTTGCAAGTACAAATTTTAAATGTTAAAAACAACTTCACGAGCTCAATTTGTAAATTCTGATTTTATTTCACCCAGAACATGTACACTTTATATATATAACAACCGAACTAAATCTTAGCATATTTTCGGATGCACGTAACCGAACATTCCTTCACACATTCATGTCGACGGAAAACAAAATACAGTTCTAGAATATGCAGTTTCAAGTACAATTCATTCCAACTTCGAGCAATGGAGGCGTCAGCTTCCGCACACAAACATTGCAATTTGTTACCTTCTTTTCACTGCTAAAACTGTTGCCATCGTTCTATATTCTTTCGAAAACCTATTTACAATCCATAAGATATTTCATTGTGCCAGCCATGTTCCCGTTATAACCCAAAGCTGAATTTTCGTTTGAAATTTTCGCCAGCAAAACGACTTCCTTCGCCTTCGACATGTATGAGAAAAATACTCGCTGAATACCGTCACGTACGACTGAGTACCTCCTTTGACGTCATCTCAAGCAGGTCGAGAGAAAATCGACTTTAATCTGAGGTAACATTATTTTACGTCGTTTGACGAATTTCGTAAAAATGGGCAGATTTTTTTTTACGTCATTTGACGTAAACCGTGGTCAAAGGGTTAAAAGATACTTTGATTTTCTGCTTTGAAAATAGAATGTTTGATTTCTCAATGGGACAACTTCATCTGCTTAGTTTATACCTTTCGAATTTCAAGACATTTCATTTACAATATTTTGTAAAACTAAAAAACAGCCTTTTTGCCCTTGTCTCCCCCCCCTCCGAATGTTAGACTCATCTCCACAACTCAAAGAGATTGACATTCAAACCACCTCAGTCTTCTACATGTAAATATTTTATTCAAGAGTCTGTACATGTACTTATTATTATCAAATGTGCAAAACAAAAGAAGTTTTTCAGTGTTCGAATATTACGGTAGTCCGTTTGCCCGCTGCAAGTAAACATTCAGAATGGGCAAGCAAAAATTTGATATTTTGTTGCATCAGTCGCCCAGTGGGGCAACCCAATTTTTCGATTCTTATTTTAGTCCTGTGAAATTAAAATTTCTATTGGTAAAAAATCTGTCAAAACCGTACAATTTCAGTTGAAAATACCAAGCCTGATCGCCTAAAATAGGTCCAATTTGAGTGAAATTGGCGATCTCAGTCAATGAACCCCTGCTTGCATGATATATCCCACATGTCAACTCAGAACAGCAGCTCCAAATAAACAACATGCGCAGCCGTCCCTTGTGCTCACTTCAGTGGCAAATTTCTGCACGGCGTGCAGTGTTATCAAAATTTTAGCCTGGTGATTTTTCTTGGCTTGTTCTTAATTTTTTGGGCAAATTTTAGCCTGGCTGTTCTAATAAAGTTTGTTCTTATAATATAAAAAGTATGTACCATAGCATCTCAGTTTATTAGTACCCACTCCTGTATAGTCTTGGAACCCTCAGAAGAAAACCGACTACTATTTTTTTTAATAAGTTACACTAGCTCACCTTCCAAGTAGAAACAAGCCTTCATTAATCTTCTGCATTGCAGTGTGGGCATTACTCTTTCTAGCAAACTCCACAATTCCATAACCTTTTGAACGTCCCCGGTCATCACACACAACGACAGCTCTTTCAACATCACCAAACTGGCCGAATGCCTGCTCCAGAACGTCGTTTGATGTCAGTGGCCCAAGGTTGATCACCTTCAATGCTGCAGTATGGGTGGCAAATCGGCAACAGAGTAGGCGCCCATTTTTCTGCATCATATCTATTGATGCTTTAGCTGTTTCTGCATTCCGCCTGGTATCCTGTAGGACAACAGCAATCAAAATACGGATCAATCTACAATTCTCTTATAATAATTTTCCACACTTGATAAGAGCGCTACCAAATTGCTCTGTCTCTCAGCAGCCACATTTACACATCAGCTTGAAAGCTTTCATCCGGTAATTCCAATTTCAATTGTTCATCATAGAGACAGAGCATTTTTGACAATGAATCACTAAAATGTAAACAATATAGGTTAAGATTCTTTATATTTTTTAGTCTTTAAAATGAAATGCTAATGCAGCAAAGACGAATTGCAAAAGTACAGCACAAAATCAAAAGGATCGGGATTTCCAATTTTTGCCAATCGAATATTTTTCGATGCCTGCAGCTCACAGCCAAAAAGATTCCAATAGCTAATAACTAACACGTACCAGCCTAATGAAGCCAAATCCTTTTTCCTTGTTTACAAAGGCCTCGGCAACCTCGCCAAATTGCTCGAACATGCCCTTCAATTCATCCTCGTCTGTATTCACGAGATTACCAACAAACAAGCGACATCGCCCCGTAAACTTTCTCTCCTTTTTCCCACTGTTAGAATATGTCACGTAAGAATTCGAGTTATAACGCTTTGATGCGTTTGAGTAACTTGATTTTCCTGATGACGATCTCTCTTTGTCAGACTTTTCTTCCTTCACATTCGCGTCCTTCGGCTTTGCCGTCGAACCACTGCTCGACCGGTCTCGTTTCTCATTTTCTTGTGCATTTGCGCCGCTTTTCTCCTTCGAAAACGAGGCAGAACGCTCAGGAGTTCTTTTAGGAGACCTTGAGCGAGCAGATCCTGAACTAGCTGGCATGATTTCTCATTAAATATCGGAGCAACTGCAATACCAAACCTTTCTCGATATTTTTCAAAATGGCGTCTGCAGAAGTGTTCTGCTGCCAGACCACGTGTTCACGCTATCCCAGAACCCTCTCCGGCCTCGCTCTCAAATGATCTTCGGCCAGCGGATTCTCTCCCCATGCACGTGTGACAAGATGGCGGCCGAACTTGGAGTTGACAAGACGGGGGAAGAAGAACTGAAAAAAATGTCATGTGCAGACTTTGGCGAGTTCAAGGTGAACTAGGACAATAAGCATAACCTTCCAAGTTATCATTTCATATTCTAGTTAGAAGATCTCCCCCCTGAAAGAACCTTGCAATGTTTCGCGTGACATAGACAAAGTGAATAGTCAAATATTCCTCATTTCCTGCAGACATCAATCATCATATCGTTGTTACCGGGGAAGTTGTTCAACCTATTATAAAGTTTGGTTACGGGGATTTCGGCCAGGCACTCACATCGTGACCCTGATTTTTAAAATTATTGTATAGATAGAAAATATTACTCAAAATATGTAGTTCAAAGGTTTTTAAATATAATTTATTATTTTCTATTTATGTTTATCAGACTATTTTAGTATTTAATCAGACCTACCACTTAAGCGTGTGTCACACGCCTCCGAATGACTTCACACGCCTGAAAAATTGACAATTTTCCATACATTTGCAGTAATTCACACGCCTAGTGACTAAACTACCTACCTTACTTTCTCTGTTATTAAAGACAAATCACACGCCTTACCATCTCTGTTTCATAGGGATCACTTGTTACTCAGTCCTAAGGGAGTCGATTTGAGGATTCGAAACTGCTTCTTTGTTGTTGTCAAGATTTGGTTAAAATTAATTTTTCTCAGCAACTTGAGGCATACTATTAAACTTGTATTAAATTAGCCCTTGCATCTTAGTACAGTGGTCAGTGGAGGTCTGGTGCATATGCAATGCAAAAATAAACCCTGAAAAAAACTGAATCCCTGGAGCAGTCATGAACCTGGGATGATGCAAACGCCAGTCGGCTGGCTCTAAGTAATTGATTACGTGCTATGCACATTAAATACGAATGGCACGACAGAAATGCACTACTATGTCAACAATATGGGCTATCTGGAATCTCAGTGATTTGAAGGAAATGAGTGTAATAATTATTATTGAATGTTAAACTTTATTTCTAGAAATTTTGATTATTTCTAAAAGTAGTGAACTTGTGGCAGTGTAGAAATATTGATTTTGTACTTGTTTTAAGCAGTCATTCCTGTTGGTACATAGTGGATTTAGAGCGAACATGCTAACATTTAGAATTAAAGTTGTCTAATGAAACCAAAACAGTTCACTACTTTTATTCAGGTTGGTTTAAGGTTCGTTTGTAGTTGGCTTTTTGGTTTCATATCTAGTTGGTTTGATTTCTCAATACAGTATACATGTTTTAAAAAGTTGTTTTATTATTAGCACTAGCTACAAGTTGAGGAACACAGCGAAGCATGAGAGTGACTTGAAATGAAAACATGATTTAGAATATCATGTGTAAGTTAGCCTCAAGTAAGCCTAAAACACGACATACGGTAAAGGGCATGTTGCTAAATTTTCTTGAAGTATCTTTGCAGTTTCCTTCTAATTAGTAGTTAATTAATTTGTGAAATGGTTTATTTTTCCAGGAAGCTTTAAAAGTACTGAGACTGATTGATGATAAGATCACCTACAAGTTGAACTTAAGTGTTCCAACAGACTCTTTTGCTGGAGAAATTAATGCTGAGCAGAAATGTCAAGAGCTTCATAAAGAGGTAAGTTGCTCACACCAATTTATTTATTTATTTATAAAGCTTTTAAGTAACTGTATTATGGTTAGGAACACACAACAGAGTGCGGCTCAAAATTAAGTGAGCCTATTAAAAAAAAACTAATACCACAAAGCTAAATGCATTACGGTACCTTAGTTTACATTAATTAAACAGCAAAAATAAATCATGAAAGCTTAAAAGATAAATTGAGGGTACACAACAAGAAACGTTAATAGCAGCAAGTTGTTGGACTAACAAAATCACTACAGGCAGAGCATTTGGACAGATGGTCCTCCAAGTTTTATATAATATGTCTGGACAAAAGGATTTTGAAAGTGCAAGTCAGAAAAGTTTATATAGGGCAGTCTTAAAAACTGATACCGAACTGGAAGAACGAGTACAAGGCAGGAGATTGTTCCATAGCTTATGTATGTGGTTAAAATAAATATTCTGGAATAATTATTTGATTCTGCAAAATAGAACAGACAGTTCCCCCAGGGACTCGGAGGGGAGGGGTGAACTCTATATTGGTTGTATGGGTATGTGCTGCTGTTCAGGGTTTGGTTTTCAGGCCATTTAGTGAGGAAGAACACGTCATCAGCACCATATCCCTTGTAAGTCTGAGGGGCACAACTATCTGTAGTCTGTCAGTTGGTGCATGGTTAGCAAGTATACTTTTCCAATGGATCCTACTCAGAGAATCTTCAGCAAAATAAATGACAGCCCCAAGTTTATCAAGTCACTTTCCACCAGTTCTTCCCATGTTCTCCTGTGGAGACTTCTGATTATATTTATACAGTGTAGTTGTGATAATTATGTGTTGGACATGGCCGAACCTAAACACTAGATGCCTGTATCTCAGATCGTAAGTGTCGGTTGAGTTGGTGAACTGCGTGCATGTTGTTTCGTGCTTTGCATTGATATTTAGTCAGCAATCTAGTGCATGCTGTAAAATAATGTCAGAAATATAATGTAACTAAATTAGTCTTAAATACTTGTTACTATCCTTTCAACCTTTCAGTATATTGTCAGTTAACGATTCTTGTTATTTCTATTTAATGGTTTGTGGTTATCCACTTGGAAATCATCAGTTATTACAGGGCTACAAGACAAGGGACAATGCTGTCAAGGGCTGCATTACAGAGGTCTCTGGCAAAATCAAGACACTACAACAACAGAGAGATAGAGACCCAGATGACTTTGAGCTGATTAAGAACATTAGGAAGCATCAAACAAGGGTAAGGATATCCAGGTAGGGGGGAGGGAGGGGGGTAATTCCCCAATACTATATTTTTAGCTGTACATGGTATGTAGTGCTGGGTTTTTATAGGCCTTTCGGAACAGGAAAACTAGGATGTTGCATCAATATGTTACCCAATCCCGTATTTTCTGAGCTTGTTCTGACTTAATACATTCTCATTCAGACCTCATTTAGAATGGTTTAACCATGATTACTTTTTTTTTACCTTTTTAAACTTTTAGCTAAGATTGATGCAGGCAGAGCTAAGTGTTGAAGAAGTTATCCAACAAAGGTCTCTTAAGGTATGTTAAAATCAATGATTATTACTTTTCAAGATATTATATACATTGCCAATCATCAAAACTTTATGCAACTGCTATATGTATATTTAGCTTTTCACATCTACCAGAACTTTGTATATTATATTATTTACTGAACATTGAGAGTGAACAAGTTTTAATATTCAAATAATTTTGTCTGAATTTTTCAGGTTTTTAATGATAGATGTTGGAAATCATTCAAGCCACCCAAATGACGATACGTTGTATGTTACCTAGAATAGATCCTTTGCTAAACAGTACTTCTGCATTTGAATATAACTCTTTAATTAGTATTAGAACATAGCTGGCAATTTTTTGTGCGCTTTTTGTATGGCGTGAGCGTACATCTAAATCTCGATAGACGCACCCTCGACTAAAGTGGCAATGTTCTAAAAGAAATGGCCCATACTTAAGCTGTGCCTCTATCGAGTTATGGATGCACTTGGGAAGTTGGTAGTAAGAGCACTCGAGAAGCTAGAGAAGCACTCAGCTTTGCCTCGTGCCACTCAAACGCTTCTCTCATGCTCTCCCAACTCCCTACGTGCATCCATAACTCGATAGACGCATGCCAAGCATGGACCATTTCTCAATCAGAGCAGCTAGAAACAACTTTTTTCCCAGGCTCCTTACTCCCATTGAAAGAAAGACCTTAGCAAACAAGATGTTTTCCTCAATAAATAAGAAAATAACTAAATGTTAAGCATATCCTCTACATTATTTTATTTCATTTTGTTACCAAACCTAATCAGGGTCTTTCTCTGGAGAGAAGTATTTTGAGTACTTGAACTAGCTAGGTTGAGTTAGATGTTGATCATTTCACTCGCAGAGCAATTTTATGCTTGAGTTTCTTAATATGTATCACATTCTTGAGTTATGGTCCGCTCAACTACAGACCATCCCTCATGATCAAGGGTATAGTTCTTGAGACTCAGCTTAGGTAGGTCTTGAAAAGGGTAATCTATAAGTTTGCTAGAGAAGTGTTTGTTAACCATAAACTTTAAGTTTTTTCTTTATTTGCTCTGAGAATTCAAAAGTGGATCATCACTTCACTGATTTCAGAATAAAAGACACGAAAAATATGAGCCATGTTGCAACCATGGTGTTTTTATTTACTTGTTTGTTATTACATGTATTTTATTTGGCATGAGTGTAGAAAATTACAGTTGAGTCTGAGACATGGACAGGATTTGAAGGCTAAGACGGCACTTCCCCAATAAAAAAAATTAAGTATTTCTCTCTCACTCCACCCCTCATTAGAGTGCAAAAGTGTTTTCAACCAATAATCACCTCAACATTGTCACCAAAACTTATAGTCTGGGTAGTTATAGTTTTCAGGAGATAAAGTGCATCCTTTGATTCAATAGAAATGCAATCAATGAACTATTGATATTCACACTGGATAAAATTATTATAATCTTTAGAAAGTTTTAGAAACAGTTGGAAGACTAGTTTTAAAAAAATACCAGTCCTGTTTTTTTCTGCATGGGCAAGTACGCTGAACAAATAGGTTTGATCAACAAAAGTGGATACGGTCTGTTTTTCGCCTGTGAGATATGGCATTTAGCTGATGTTTCGAGTGTTTTAAGCCCTTCGTCAGAGCACACAGTGGAGAGCTCCAGCGAAAGGCTTAAATGCTCAAAACGGCAACTAAACACCCTATCCCACAGATGAAAAAAAACATATCAACTTTTGTTGATCAAACCAATTTGATTTGTACTCATTGCCAAAAACTTGTGTTTTGTGTATAATGTAAGGAGAAGATGATACAAGCTGATAAACTGGCTAGCTTGGGCTGTACTAATAGGGTAAAGTCTTGCATCTGTACCAGAAATGAAGACTAATTACCTTGTAATTGAATGACACTTTTGGTCTGATCCAAGGCCAAAGTTGAAAAAGTTGATGAATTTATGAATTAAAAGGAAACTGATAATAAAAGCATTTGTGATTTTGTTATTAATTTCTTGTTTAAAGGAAGTTAATCAGAGTTTGCTCAAGATTAGGAGTTGCCTTAAAGGGAGTTGGTTCTTGGAATGGCTATCTTGGAGGCTTACAAAGTGTTAATGTTTCCATGGAATGTGATAATTGTAAGGTTACCATTCACCTTGAGCACAGTGTTTTCAGCTTTCTGAATGTAAATCCAATAATTTGGATTGGACAACCACAAACCTATACGTCAATGGAAAGCTTATGAAATTATCTATGGTAAATCAATGGTGATTTAAAAAGTTTGGTTTATAAACAAAAGCAAGCACCATATGTATCGTTATTTCACTTCTAAATGTCAGTGCAGATGTTGGTTTCAATTTCAACCAGTTTTAGTTTTTTTGTGAGTTTCATGGTATTTTTCCATGCTGGTGGTTTTTAATTGTTCACGTACGTCATTAATTTTCTGCAGGCATTTGAAGAAAATTCTCTATTTGCCACATACAAAACTGCCCTTGTTGAGTCACAAAAATAATTGGAGCAAAATTTCAAATTCCCCAGGATGGTTTAAATCTTCAACTATTATTTTATGAACTTGCCAAATTTGACAGCATGAGGTTAAAAATTGAGGGAGCATTGATCCTTTGCATTGTTGCAGTTTTAGCCAAAACATGTCTGAGAAACCCGCTCCTAATTAAGTATGCTGAGATTGTAAAGTTTTACTTCTTTTGAAAACCCTTTTTCATCATATCTCGCAAACTATTAGATGTATTGACAAACATTTTTCTTACTAGAAAATCATTTGACATATTTTAAAATTCTGGAAAAATGTCAGTTTTGATCTGTTCCAATGTGAACAGTAGCCTTAAGATCTATGGCCACTTAGGCCTTAGGGATCTGTCCACTGTCCAGAAAACCCTTCTACCAATAACAAAATTGTTATAAATTAAATTAATATGTACAGCTTTTGCAATGAGTGGAGGTAAAGTATTTTTAATGACTACAAATGTTTACACCAACAACTGCTACTAGACCAGCCTGGGGGAAGGGGGGCTCCCATACTTGACCTAACAGGGATGATCGACACAACTTTTAGGGGTTGAAATTGCAGTTTTGGTAACCCTTAGTGTGTCTTGGGAAGAAAATGGGGAAAAAGGTAACTTTTAGGGATTTCTGAGTCTTCAATATTTGACCCCGAAAAACTAATATTTGATCACCTCATTTTCAGAAACTTTTCAGAGAAATTTATTTGAATGATGTTTAAACAGATCTCCCTATAAATTAAATGCACATTTTACCATTATCTGTTTTGATGTAACTCTGTGGTAGTTTTAGGGGGTAAAATTTGCAGGGGCCACACCCATATTGGTATATTTTAGGGGTGTTTTCAATGCTTTCAATTATCCCTGGCATCATATTTATTTGCCCAGGAGCTGTCCCTGAAAGATGCCGGGGTTTTTTGAGGTTGTGAAAAAAATAGAATTTGTTTGGGTTGCAAATAAGGGACAAAGGGTTTTCAGGGGGTTTCTAAAAAAGTAGTGATTTTTTTGGGTAGATTTTAATTCTGAAATTGTTATTTCTTTGGGTATAAAACATGAACCTCTGTCAGACCCCCACCCACCCCTCTGTCAGACCCCCACCCCACATCCCCTCTCGCCATTAAAGTTTCTGAGTGGGGCCCCTGGGATCTTCTGTCAATACACAAAAAACAACATTCCTAATACTCCCTCAAGTTCCATCAAACACACAGTAATACTTTACAGTGTTGGGATTCAGCCCAAAAATATATATATATTATCACTGAATGTACAAAGCCAGCAAATAGAAAAAATACAAGCACTCCAACAGATATAACAGAGGGGTGTTAATAATTCAAAAAAGTCAATAAGACCCCCCCCCCCCATCTCAAGGCTTCTGGGGTTAAGTAAAAAAGTTTCACATTTTTTGTAGAATGAGATAGTGTACTGTATTAATATGTGCTGACTATATGGTTTAAACTGCTGCTTTTAAGTCTGAAAGCAAGTTGCTTTTCCTTATGATATAAAAAATAATAACTTAGCAATGTTATATACCGGTGCTCTGATACCCACAACCTTAACAATCTGTATAATGGTTGACTTTTGACACCAATTTCTAGTTTAAAGACTTTGATAAATAAATATACAAGTCTGATCTACTGTAACACTGCTTGCAGCTATTGCTCGGCAATATTGCTCAACCTTTGACACCAATTTCTAGTTTAAAGACTCTGATAGTACGGTATACAAGTCTGATCTACTGAAACTCTACTTGCAGCTATTACTCGGCAATAATAATTATTATTTATAATTATTGCTGCTGATTTAAGATTTGATCGGTTGCTAAATTGTCCACACAACTTCACTGTGCTGGGTGGTAGGCTGGTGGGGCCTCTGATCCTCGGATCGTGATCTGCTGCTGCATGGTTAAACAAAAAAAATAAATACAGCTCAACTTGGATACTGAAACTAGACAATCATACAATCATGTACTACTTGAATGTATCAGATTAACCAAAATTCTTACAAGATAATTTAAAAAAAATATTTATTAAAGATTTACAATAATTGAAAAAACTTTACCATAATTATGTGCACATCAATTTAACAAACTACAACAGTTGTCAGTAGTTCTAATGCTGAGATCTATACACTACCATGTGTGTGGAAGCAAGAATTAAATGAAACTTGCAAACTTTACATGTGTCAAGTTGTTGAGTTACAATATTTGAGAGTATATTACTAATAGGCTATTCTAACCGTTGAGAACCGGTCAATTGACCACAATCAACTGATTGACTATAGATGATCAACAGTGCACCACCATTTGACAAGGTTGCAATTGACCGCAGTCCGCCGGTTTAATAATTAAGGTCAAGCAGGAACAGCCAATCAATTAGGCATTAAAGTGAAAAATCTTTTCAAGTTTTTTTATTTTTCAGAATGTTTGAAACACTAAAAAGCAAAAACAATTTTGGCCCAGAAAAATTTTTGTTGTTTTTTTTGCACTTCAAAATGTAACATTTTCTTAGAACTTTCTACCCCCATGTAGCGAATGCTGCTCATGGTCAAAAGATCATGTGACAGACTCGATGATGTAGGGAGTTGTGTTCCACTTCTGACAGAGAAGATGGCTGACAGTAAGAAAAAAACTAATGTATGTTTGTGTCCAGAATGTTTTGCATGGCAGGAATCCATGAAAAAACAAGCCATGTTCAATCATGTCCTACTCTAACCCCCACCCTAACCCATTTGTGTGGTTGACTACCACAGAGCATGGTCAACCATGATGCACAGTGGTAAGTCAGCCTAATGGTGCCCAGCCGCCCCAGGGGGGGTGGCCTACTAAGCACTATTGGATACTTTCCCACACATGTCAAATCAATCAGTTGCAACAAAGGTTTTGTACTATATACGTCGTGTCAAAATAACCAGTCACCTCTAACATATTTTTGCCAACTGTTTAGCACTTACTAGTTACTGGTAAGCCAACCAGCTAATTGTGCTAAGTTCTATCTAGGGTCAAACAACTAGTCTTGGAGTCAGACCTGTTGTTGATGTGTTGTCCCACTGGTGACGGCAAATCCCCCAGTCTGAGGTTGATTAGCCAGGCCATACACTGTGGTAACTCCTGGTTGGGACCCAGGCTGCAAATTAAACAGTTCTCAGTGAGTATTTGGTACAAAAACCTTTACCAGTACAGTTGTATGGGTTCATGGAGAAGTATCTGGCTTACATTTACAGTGCACAACAACCCATGGTAAACAACTAGGGATTCACAATTACCAGGTTTTCTTGAATAAATGCCGTGCCTCAAATAAACTCCACCCTCGAATAAACGCTGCACCCGAGAGCAGCAATGTTAGTGAATGCCGCTCTCAAATAAACGCCGCTTCCTGCAAGTCTAAAGTTACAGCCACAGATGAAAATCAACAAAATTATATTTATCTGAGTGAGTTCTTGCGCATTTACAAGCACCACAAGTTGTAGTTTTAAAACTGTAAAGCTTGTTAATGACCGGTACAGCCAGACAAGGAACTGCTAGTATCTCTTTGTCTACTTTTAAAGTAAAGTTTCTGTAGGTTGTTTAAAAAATATTAAATTAAACAGCATTTTAAACAAATGCTGCCCTTGAAAAAATGTTGCCAGTCCATCAATTAAATGCCGTGCTCAAATCATGAAAAATTTAATAAATGCTGTGGCAATTACTTGTTAAACATCATAAACTTTTCCCCTTTATTTATCAAAACAATTAAATAATTATTTGATACAGTTTGACAAATTTTGCTTCTAATCCTGTATGCAGTGGAAATATGTTTTCTAAAAGGGAATTCAGTTTAATTCTTACTACTATTTAAACAGTTAAGAATTAATTAGAAAGTATTTTGTCTTATTTTTTCATTTATTTAAAAATTAATTTTATTTACCCACAGAACTAAAATAGCTAGTAAGAACACTTGGTTTACACTATATTAACCCACTGAAAAGAATGCAAACTCTCAAAATACACAGTGTAAATCACTTTATTTGCAATTCCAGACTTCTTCATCATGAATGAGATTCTTCTTTGAAGTTTACAGTAGATGGAAATGTAAAGAAAATAAAAAATTTCAGAATAAAATGCTGCTCTATTGAACAGCTAGCAACGTGATAGCAAAAGATATTATTGAGAAAGCATCATTTTTAAAAGGCCACATCTGATCCTTTTTCCTTCTCTTTCCCCACCCCTTCCCTTATCTTTTGCATTTATCCCAAATGCACACCACCCCCCTTTCAAATACTCTTACCTGAACCACAGACTGTCCCAGCCCCTGAATGGGTTGCATGACTGTACCCCCCGCAGCACCTGGCATAACCACCATCATCCCTCCCTGCATCTGTCCTGCACCAGGCTGTAAATAAAGAACTTGCTGTGTCGCCTGTGAGCAGGAAAAAATTCATGACTGTTACCCCTGCAAGTGGTGGGGGGGGGGGGGGGGGGAAATACCATTAATTT
>JAOBRG010357117.1:0-12919 GCA_027574985.1 Umimayanthus nakama
TATTCACCTCCACTTCGGTGAATAATTACTAGATATTCACCTCCAGACGAAATTTTCAAAATGGCGGCTCGTTTTGCCACTGTCGCGGAAAAGGAAACTCGGCAAATGAACGTAGAAGCTGCTCCTGCAAACACAAAATCCACCTGTTTGATTAATACTAAAACAACTATCCCTCTCAGTGTCAGTGGCCAGTGAAAAATATTCACCTCCACTTCGGGGGATAGTTGCTAATTAGTATAAACCAAACAGGTAGATAGCATCTTTCGCGAGCTCTGATTGGTTCATCAGACACGGTATATCCGAGGATACTTTTATCCAGGCGAAGTTTTCAACATTGCGGCTCGTTTTGAAACTGTCACGGAAGATAAATCGTCAAATAAGCGAAGAAGCTACTCCTGCAAAAACACAAAATCCACCTGTTTGGTTAATACTGAATCAACTATCCCCCTCAGTGTCGGTTCCTAGTCGCCCTCTACTCTGAGAACGAAAGATCTCATTGGATAAAAACACAACACAAATAACCAAAACTTTTATTCTTAAACTGACCATGCGTAAAGGACATACAATAGCGTATTGTTAAAAAGTGTCAGTTATTGTTAATGTTATTGTTCAATGACCAATAGAATACTTCGTTCTCAGAGTAGAGCCTTACTGAGGTCGAGTGGAGAAATAGAACGGTCACATTCACGTGCTCTGCTAGTTACATAATTTTTTTCTGTTATCACGTGCATGCAACAATAGTTACATAATAAATTATAATAATATCTTTTACATAATATTTTTCTATTATTACGTGCAACACTAGTTACATAATAATTTATAATAATATCTTTCGAAATTTAAAAACCACTTTTAGCTGAAAAATCGTGCATGTATTATAACAGAACAGAACCGAACTACTCTGAAGAAGGCTGCAGTTGCAATCGAAAGTTCGCTTTTTAAGAGACATTTTTCAAAACATAATTTAGACAATATCAGACACACCATATTTTTACAAAGCACACATTTTATCATGATGACCGTTTGCCCCTCAGACACAAATTTGCGAGTTTGTTGTGACGATTTCTTGCAGCTTTAAAGCTTACAAGTTTCGTGCAAGCTAGTTTATACGATACAAGGTTTGTCAGTGAACAAAGGAGATTGAAGTATACGCTGTTTCAACTGGCTGGGTAAGCTGAATACGGTATCTTATTTGACCGTAACTTCACGTTTAGCACGTCCGAGCATAGGCCACAAACAATCACCAGCGAAAAATTCCTGTCAGAGTGCTCAACTCGCGCGCTAATAGTTTCCTGACGCTTGCATGCGTCTATCTTTCCTTTTGACCGGAATTTCACGTTTAATTTAGTTTAGTTTAGGGTCTCTCGGCAACTATGGAAGGCCGTAAACAATCGTAGTGCATGACAGATTCCAGTACGATTTGTAGTGATCAATGAAGATCGAAGTACACGTTGTTTCAGTCAATTTAGGAATAAATTAGTAAGCATACTGCAAGGTCGGGCCGAGTTGGGCTGTTAATATAACCTCTTATTCAAAAATTGTTTTATTACTAGTGAAGTGGAGAATTTTGCTACAACTGAGCAAACCTTAGAATGAGTCACTATAATTTTTAACATCTAAGGCATACAACTAACTACAAATCGCTTTAAATTCTACCGTTTGAAAGAGTTTACAATACAAACATGCTTACCGCCTGTATCAACATATGGCAGCACTCTACTAACGAGTCATTACGCCAAATTAATTGACTACAGATAACTCCAAATTATCTCTATAGATGGACTCCTTTATATTTCCGTCGGTTTTAGCTTGTTCTAGATATTGGCAGTCAAATCGTAGCGACTGAAGTGGGTCTCGACTTCAGGGACTTTGATATATCACACCCTGTACCTGAGGTTCACGTAAAATAGAGGCATCGTATTTCTTGCAGCTTTCGAGGGAGTTCAAGTTCCCCGGTTTATCAGTGAAGAAAAAATACGCAGTTCGTGTCATTCTATTTTCTGTATTGCTGCTTTTCCTGTTTGCGCTAGCGTCAGACGCCGCACCATTAATCACACTAACTTTGATACACGTAGATACTAATTCCAGTGATTTCTATTGTTTGTTGCCTAGCAGGCGCTCAGCGGAGCGACAGCATTCGAAGTAAGAACTCGAATTTTTGTACGAAATATAATTCGTAGCAAATCTAAACTTTCGTTCAGTTTTTGAAGCGGAAGAGAGTTGGGCCCTTTTTTGGTGTCAGTCAGTGGGTGCAGATGAAGGAGATATAAAGATTTGACCATCTCTTTCAACCCTCGAGGCATTCCTATACACCAATATGCTTTTTTGTTTTTCAAACAAATGAAGAAGGCCGAACAAAAAAGGCTTTATTGTCCCAATAAAATTATATGTTAAAATGCGTAACGGTTGAAAGGATTCGTTATTGATGCGCAAGCAGTGTAAATATACAACTCGCCAGGCATAATATTCATAACGCATTTGTGGCTCATTTGAATTCGGAGATGAATAAGCAAAACCTTGACTAAAACCAGTCATATGTCTTGAAACTGAAACCTTGCAAGTTTTCGAACTGCAATTTACCTACCTGACACCGTGTTTAAACGATACTTTGTTCGAAAACTTCTCTGCTTCACTACTGTTTGTTTGTTTAAACTCACTCTACGAATCAGACAAAAAGAAGCGATTGAGGGAAAGGAAAGCTTGCGATGGGACTAAAACTGCTCGACCTTCGGACTATACTGCTCTTTTTATCGGCAGGTGAGTAGCAAATTAGTTGAAGCTTTTACCCATTGCTTAGAACAGACCGAAGAGCGATCGAACTGATCAGATAGCTGTGATTATTTTATGTCGTAGGTTTCCATTAATTTATTTACCTTCATGTTTTGACTTATTGAGTTTGAGGTTTAAAGAAGATCATAAGATGTTTTAAACTAAGGGGTCAAAGTAAGAAGGGAGAAACGCTCAGTGTCATACAATTATCTGAAGCCCCCCCCCCTTCCCTCGATCGTTTTGGTCTAAAATTTTTTACCCCTTGATCAACTGCCAAATATATTTGCACAACTGTTCCTTGATTATGAGCACATGCACATCTTTTGACACCAATTAACTGATGTCAGCATTGATGACGTCATCATACTAATTTTCTGAAAACAGACTTTTACTTAGAAACTCATAGTCGTTCATACTTTTCTACTTATTTTGTAGTTTTAGCATATAAAATGTTGTTTTCCATTTTTTTCCCATTTTTAAACTCTTAATTTTAAGCAAAGTTGTAAAAATAAAAAATCCAAGATGGCGGCCATCGCGAAAAGCAAAAAATCTTTACAAAGCTTAGATCTTTGAAGTTGGTTCGTACCTTGTCAGTTTTCAATCTTTTTATAGAACTGTTAAATATTGATTGTTAAAGCAATTAACGATATTTCAAAAATAGAAAAGATGTAGTTATTGATATTAATTCATCAAGCTTTATTTGTGGTGTTCGCTTTTCACTATATCTAGGAAATGAGCAGAAAGAGCGTCAACTAAATGTGCGATTGACTAGAAAACAGGAACCGACTCTCGACATTTAATATAACGACCTGTAATTATGTGACACAGCGTTTGGACGTTGGGTAGCTCGTAGGACGAATGTATTTAAAAGAGAATGCCTACAAGTCAATTCCATTTAATAACTATATTTTAACACAATAAAGTCATCAGGTGAAACATTTATCTAGTTATATGTATTGACAAAAAGTAGAGAAAATGAGTAAATAACATATTAACGAAGTAAAACTTGCTTTCCACGAATACCGTGTGATTAGATATAACCTACAATTTGTGAATAAGCAAATACTCTAATCTTCAACTCTTCCAAGAAACTATTGCAAAACTAGTTTTTGCAAAAGTTACTCAAAACTATGGCTGCCGCAAGTCGGACCACGCGCACCACTTATAGATGAAACTGTTTTACAAGTAGTTGGTGTGCAGCATTGGAATAGCCACTGATTTGTTCACGGTGACTCTCACATTATGTTTGGAAATGTCTCTACTGCTATGTAAGATATTCAGATCAGGTGTGATATCGTTTAAGAAAGATTCTGTTTTCAGTCATCACGTTATTAATATATCACCGGTCATCACTGATATGCTGATATACTGAGTTTTTGTTCTCAAGATATGGTAATGGCAGAAACAATAATAGCAGGCGTCGACAACCTTGGTAAGTAGAACTCATCGTGAAAGATAATAGCAACAAACAACTATTGGTTCTTCCATGTTTATTGCATTAGCCGCTATGGGTTAGCTTGGGGGGGGGGGGGGGGTTAGGGGCTAAGGTTTGTGCGTTAGGTTAAGGGACATAAGGTAAGGGTTAAGATTACGGACAAGATTAGGGTTGAGATTAGGGTTATGATTAGGGTTAAGATTAGGGTTAAGATTAGTATTAAGATTAGGGTTAAGATTAGGGTTAAGATTAGGGTTAAGATTAGAGTTAAGATTAGGGTTAAGATTAGAGTTAAGATTAGAGTTAATATTAGGGTAAAGAAGAGGGTTAAGGTTACGATTAGAATTGAGGTTGGAGTTAAGGTTATGGTTAAGTTTAATGACGAGATTCGGGTATTGATTGGGGCTAAGATTGGGCCGGGTTTCTACTAGGCGAGGGTTTGATTTCGGGCTGGTGTTTGCACTAGGTTAGAGCAAGGGAGGCAGTAAATCGTCAACTTGTGAATTCATTTTAGGCCAGCGATCGCGTCGTTTGGTTTGGTTCAATGTCAGTGTTAAAGTGTGGCCACTAGCTGCACAAAATCAAAAATCTCACTTTCTATCGATTGCTTTGGACCATCGTCACCAGTTGTAAAGACTATCATTCATCAACAATTGCTTTTGCGATATAAGACCCGACTAGCATACTCTTATCGCAACATTTCTTGTCTTGAGATTGCCAGTCACTCACTTTACACCAACGGCTTTTGCCAATCCACCTGCCAATGCTTTTGTTATTGTTTTATTTTTTGGGGGATGGTTTTTCTAATTTTGATTTTGTCATTTTGCTGTTTTGTCTATATATAGTTTAAAATATACTGTACCATAAAAAATATAAAAAGTGTTTGTTCAGTTGAAATGGGTTTTTTTTTTGGAACTTTAAAGTCAATTGCCCCAATATTTAAAAGAAGGTTTTCCTTACAAGTACGCCAGAAACACGCTTCTAACTCCGTTTCTTTCTTGTTACTCAGTGTTCTATTTGGTGGTGGCCTTTGTTTCACTGACCTTTATAGGTTTCATTCTCCTGCTTGTCGTCCTGGTAATGTATTGTCGGTCGGAGAAAAGGCGTAGGGAGGCAGCAAAAAGGTAAGAACTTAAAACAAAAGGTTGAAGTTGTTAGTGTTAACGTTAGTAACTAGGCCAATGTCAATCTCAACGTTACTGTCGATGTCAACCCCAGCGCCAATGTCAGATTCAACCTCAAAGCGTCGAAGTTGTTGTCGATGTGGATGTCAACATCATGCCATGGCCAGATTCAATGTCAACATCATTATCAATATCAATGTCAATGTTGTTGTTAATGTCAATGTCAATGCCAAAGTCAATATCACTGTTAATGTCAATGTCAATGTCAACCATAGCTGGCTTCAACGTCGGTGTAACTTTTTTCTTGTTTCTTATTGGTCAGAAAAACAATAACTCAGGTTGCGATTGGTTGATTCAATTGTCCTATAACAGATATCAGCATCTTGTTGTTTGACACTCTCAAATGAATTATTTTACTGCCAGATTAAGGGAAAATAATAGGTTGAACGAGCCAATAAGATTTGAGGAAATTGTAACTTTTACAACAAAAGAGCTTACGCACAGTTTTTACAAAGCAATAACTCTTTTAGTTGAGGCTGAATAACCTCCAAATCTAAAAACAAGTTGACGCTGGGGATACGTAGAGAACACATATTTTGCATACTCCTTTCAGGAGGAATAACTAAGCTAGTTGCTAAACTGTAAAATGCTGCCTAATACCCGTACAATATCGCCTGGTGGCTACTCCGAAAGTGGATATACAAAGGCAACTTTAATGTTACGCTTGTACATTTTTTGAGTGAAGTGTACTTTGTATGCACCCATCCTAAAACATGGGAACCTTTTAAGGACATTTGAGGCTCAAATCCTCAACCAGTTTAAGACCATTTAGCATCATTCCCAAAATTAGACATTCTTATAAAATAAAAGAGTGCAATCGTTATTATCAGAGTCAGTGTGTATGTGCTTTTTTTCAAGCGTAACTTACATTTTATAAATTGTTATTGTCAGTTTGTGTTTAACCATCACTAATCTGTCCTTCAATAGAGCTGCAGATAAAAATAACGACGGTATGGTGTTGACCAATCAGTTTGCACTTCCCCTTCCACGAAGGAATGAAAACTTTTACACAGATTACCCTCCAGAGCAACCCTCGGAGTACCCCCCTCGGTACCCTCCTTCGGCCACGTCTCCTGGCTACTGGGAAAACTTCCAGCCACAAAGCAAAGGAACAAGATTTAGGGATGAAGAATTACAAAAAGATTTCATGGATGTCATTATATTGGATGCTTCGAAAATCCGTATTCCACGGGCTCAGTCACACGATGTTAGCAATGGAAGTGTTGTATCCCCAAGTTCGCCAAGCTCGCGAAAGGCCAAGACCGCTTTGTAGAAGGAATAGCAGCTGATGTTAGTTTTGTTTAATAACAAAATAGCAAAGACAGCAAGACCGAAAGAGAAAAAAGGGCCGAAGGGGGGAGGGGGCTAGGGGATTCTTTCCACTTTTACCAACTTAATCATTAAATATTTTGGGTCTTGAGGTCTTAGGGTCTTTGTTTTGTAAACCTTGTCCTATAAGAAAGACAGAAACATTACACAGTTTCACTTTGTTTGTAGATGTGACAACCTGCAAAAATGATAAAAGTACAAAACACCTTTTTGCATTTTTCGATTTAGATAGTTTACCAGAAACCATACTATATGTCTGGAATCTAAAAACCATCTCCGGCTCCAACTTCATTGAAACTGTACGAAGTGGAGCATTACCTTGTCTAAGGTAGCTCAGTTTTCCCTTTAATCCTTAATTTCATTCCAGAGACAAAGGTGTGTCCATCACGTCTCGCAAGTGCTGTGTGTGTGGATTAAATTTAACCAAGAGATAGGCGAAACTTTGAACTAGATTCAGCCGGTTTATCTACAAACACATCTGGTCGTTCTAAAGTACTGATTATTACAAACTCCAAGGAAATCCAATTACGTAAGCCCAAATTGACAGCCCAAATCAGTCTTTATAAGGAGGTAAATCTGAGCATGTACAAACAAGCTCCGGTTAGGTTCTTTAAGGTACTTGTTCCGTTCACACCCCTGAACACTTGGAAGACAAGAGAAAATGGGAGGACACACAACCTTTTTTATTTTTTTATGATTATTTCTCTCTCTATTTGTAGAGCTTGCAGTATTGCCGAGTTAATTATTGACCTCAAGGGTACGTTTTACTTTAACGTATAAAGTTATGAGGCTCAGTAATGTACATGAAAATACTCGCTATATTCATTGGGTGATATGCAAACACGTTTGCTGTTACTCATTTACAGGTTAAAAATTATTTCATAGTTTCCTGTGCTTGCTTATTGTATTGTGTTAAAAAGCAACATGCTCATCTACTTTTCCCGAATGCTCAAAAGATGTGTTAACAAACAGAGAACAATTATATCGAAGTTTTTTGCAATCTGTCAAGGAACAAGAATTTAAGGCCATACAAATCGAAGGGGGAGAGTCTGATTGACCCCTCCCCCTTCCCTTATGCTTTCTAGGGTTAAAATACGCTTAATTCTCATACGGATACAACCAAATCAAAGTGACTTTGTCTCAAGAGGTTTTGTCCAACGTTTTATACAAAGGCGAGACTGATAGGGCATACCGATAGTTGAGTGCTACTTGGGTTTATTGATAGTACCGCGAGTTTGCAAATTTTATGGCTTTAAAGCAAAAGAACTAGACAGCCTGTTTAACAGCGCAGCTTGATTGTTTCCCAATTTGGCTAATTCCAGGGACTCAGATCAGCCGGCAATCTGTCAAAGCCTAATTGTGCTTAGCATCCGTAGTATACGAAGCCTTGTCTTTTTACAAAAGACCCCTTAGCTAGTTCTTTCATGGAGTGATTGAGCTCGCAGGTTTTCATCCCTTCTGCCGCATACTCCAGGTTGAACGAAAGACAGTTGGAGATGTCAAAACAGCTGCGCGCGCACGCAACCACATCTAAGACAGCTTGGTTTCGATCACGTGACCTACGAGAGCCGTGTCAATGTCATGCAGTGTTGTCGTTAAAACCGCTGAGTCCATGCCTAAGGAAACAAGGCATAGAAAACAAATGGTGTAATAAATTGCGTTAGTTTTATTAGTTAAGAGTAACAGTAAATAATTGTTTTCTTTGTTAGTCCCTAATAACCAAGGTATTACAAATATTAAACTTTTATATATAAGTTATCTCGAATCATATGGCCAAAAATATTAACATTACATAACATTTCCAAACTTGTGTCCTACCGTAAGCGGCCAAATACTACGATGATAGCCTAAAACATCTAAAGTTTAAAACTTTAGAAACACAATCAAAGGAAGGAATTAGAAAAGCAAAGAAAGAATATCGCTGAGTTTGATTAACTTCAGACGTTCCTTTTTTCATCTTGGTAATCCTAAATCCTCCTTTTAGTCATGGATTCTGTTGTAGAGAGGCAACCTCATATCGACTTGGCAAAGGTATTGAAAAAACACTGGAACCACAGTTGACTAGTTTATAAATATTTACTTTGGAAGATACCAATCAGAATCGGAAAGTTGAAAACTAACCTTGCTCGGCAGAAACTTCTGAGGATGGCTTCAGTGTTGATGTTAAAGATGGCAACTCTGTTAAACATAAAGATTTGGTAAACCGATTACTGGTTGTTAATTGCAAAGATCAGATAGTGATGGTGTAGCATAGTTACAAGAAGTTAACCTTCATAGCAATTATGTGTGAGAAGACTAAAGATTTACAAGGTAGAATACACTTTAAGCTCGGGACCATTGGCTATTTGTACAGACACGTGGTATCAAAGAGTAAGCTATGGATCGACAACGCCCAAATATTAACATGTATAGACAGAGAGGTCAGACTTACCCCACCCTTACGTTTCGTTCTATAATGCTGTGTTAAGTGACGTCACATTTCTAACAATCGACTGAATAATATAGCAAAAACTGCACTACGAACCAATCTGTAATTATTTCACTGTTACTTCTCATTTCTTATCACCCAACATCAATATTAACACTGAAAACAAGTAACTTATTCGCAGATTTCGAACTTCTTCTTTCACCAGTAGTGTACTTTTGTTATAACCTGGGATAAACTTTGGTTTGGAACATTAAAGTACGTAGTCGCACCATTACACCCCCTCCCCCTCCCTCTCCACCCTTTGTTTTCCCCAAGCTGTTACACACTAAGACTAGAGCATCTTTGGCGCTATTTTTGATACTTCTATTTTCTTGTTTGATGATACAGAACAACTCGCGCGCTGGAGTGTAGAAGGGTAGTTTGAGTGCAATTCTACGCTGAATACTTTCTTCTCTACTCGGCGATTAACCAATCGCTATTGCCATTCGCCCTGCTATACGAATGTATTCATTATCCTTCTAACTCCTTTAGAACCCTACCTTCTGCAATGTTGTACAGAAAATGAATTCCGTCGAGCATATCAACATTTTTGCAAGGCTCTGGTTGGGTTGAAGAGGAATTGGGATGACTTGCGCCAAGGTACTCGTGAGTTTTTACAGATAATTCGAAACAGCGCACACTTAACAAAAACTTCTGATCTGCATAAAATGAGGATATGCATTAATGTAGACAATAGTGCTTGCTGCTTGACTTTATTACGACAGCTTTACTCAAATTTTGTAACTAACATTTTGAAACAGAACCGGTAAGGTTTGTTTTTGAGAAAAAAAAGAAATGCGCCATGCATCATTGCACCATTAAGAAAGTAAATTTTTGTTCAAAAATAGCTCAACTCTTTAGGAACAAAGACAAAAAAACTTAACTAGGATAAGTAAAAGTATCTCTCATTACTATTACGTTAATTATTTTTTCTTGCTATTGTTTATCTTGACAAATGATTATATTTTTTTTGAAGAAGACAACAACAACATTTATTGAACTACTACTACTATTATTTACATAGTGCTCCGGCTGATCCGCAAATAGCAAAAACTAATCGAGGCGGATCAGCCATATTTTAAGTTCACAAATCGTTAAATTTTCTTACACAAATAGCTATACATATATCACACTTACACGTATATGAATATAAATATATAATAAGATAACAATAATTAAGTGGTTTACAAAAAGATAAAGAAAATATAATAATGGGCAATTCGAAAGAAGCAAAAAGAATAACAAAAGAGAAGAAGATGATACTTAGCAAGAGCTTTTAACAATTACAGGTGACAGCAATACAGGTTAAAAAGTTTGGCATTTTTGATACGTTGAAAAATTTGTTGAAAATCGAGGTAACTATCGGATTCTTTTAAGATATTCATAAGTATCGAATGGAGAGTTTCTCTGAATTTCTTTTTTTGAGATTCCTCACCGACACTGGAATCCAATTCCATACTTTTGCACCCACTCGTGAAAAAGCATTTTTTTGTGTTTCCAGCCGAGATTGCTTAATGAAAATGCATTTGATGTAGCTGATCGCGTGCGGTAAGTATGGATGCTGCTGGTATAGGTAAATAGGTCTAAAATATTTTTAGGGGCTATTCCATTTTGAATATCATACATCCTACAGCAGACGGCTTTTTAATGAAGAAAGTTCACAGGTAGGGAGTCGGCCTCGATGAAAAGTGGAACAGCATGTTCCTTAAAATGAGAAAAGTTAATAAACCGTTAAGAAAAAACGTTAAGGATAATTAAATTGGTCTGTAGTTGTTGTTATAGGAAATGCATCTTTAGAGTTTAAATAAAACGTGTGCTTCTTTTCACATTTAATTTCGCAAAGTTTGGCGTATAGCTAACGTTTCGACCGTTAGCCCTCTGTCATAGCAGACAGCGTGTATCTATCTGTCTGACTGCCTTGTGGTATGTGCGTGCATGTAAGTGTTCGTGTGTATGTATGTGCGTGCGTGCGTGCGTGTGCGTGTGGGTTAGGTGTATGTGTGTTATGTGTGTACGTGCATTCGTTCGTGTGCGTGTGTGTTGTGTGTGAATATGTGTCTGTGTGCCTGTGTGTCTGCGATAAACCTGGAAAAGCTAAACCAGACAACTCACCTCGTTTACAGCCATAAAACTCAGCTCGCATGGAGATGTGGCCGTGCCATGCCACTGGATGGATTCGTATGAAACTAGCCTCTACTGGAGTTGGCAGCTTGTTAACTACCACGGTGCTTCTGTCCGAGTTGGCGGAGAAAACCTAAAATAGTTGGGCAAAATATAAAACTGTAAATACAGTTTTGAATTAAATGCTACTAAAGTTCAAATGCCTAAGAATCGTGCCACAGACAAAAGTGTAATCTATCCTCGTACGTACACAATTTATGGCCAAAATATCTGATCTTCCAGCAGTGTTTTTTAGAATTACCTTCACTTCTATTAACTTTTAGTGTTTCTTTTTTCAGCACCTGCAGTCCTTCCGTAACTGTTTCAGCAATTGTTTCACATTTTCCAAAGAAGTATTTAAGCAAATTAATGGTGTGGCCATGGGAACTAAAATGGAAACTACCTTTCTATTCAAGACAATAACTTGCATTTGCACAGTTACTGTATTCGACTGCCCGCCCACTTCATCTCAAAGACTCGATTTCGTATTCCTTTCACACTTGTTTTCACCCAAGCAATTTAATTAGCTTCCAGAAACGCGGTCCTTAAAATTTTACGGTCAGGTCCAGAAACAGCATCGATTACCCTGTTCCTCCGCTGGCTCGTCTTAGTCAAACGTAATAGAAACTTTCGAAATTCACTTGTCAGAAGTTCACTTCCTTCCGACTAAGAACCAGGAACTTTCAATTGCTCTCGCAAGCGTTGCAACACCTGCCTGTTCATCAAGTCTAAACCACAATATGTTAAAAGATCCAAAGGCCCACTTTAAGTAAACGACCATTTTGACTGCACAACCTCGAGTATCATTAATTGCATCACTAGTAATCTCTGCAACAAACTCCGTACATTGGAGAATCTGGACGCAAACTCGGCGATCGCTTCCGCGAACATTTACCAGTCGCGGATCCTCCATCACTCTTTTTGGATTTTTTTTCTTTTTTTTTCATAAGGCGAAGATTACTAGCAAAATATTGGTATTGAATGAGTACAAAATTAGTCTCAAAATGCTGGAAATAGCCATTTTAGAGACTCAAATTTTCAAAACTTGTCCCCTTTTTTCTTTACGTCAAAAACAAAGAATCAAACATGTCTTAGCCCGTTGCCAAACACTTTATTTTCACAGGCCATTCACACAAACACATCGAAATTTGCGGAATAAAATTTCACCAAGGAAGTAATAAGACTCGCAAAAGGAAAAAGAAATGAATTGACGGTGTTTGAGACCCTTGACTTAGACCGCCGTCGGAAACGACGGCAGGATGTTTGAAAGCAATGTTTTTTTGCTGTTTGAAGTAGCCTGGGAGCCAGGACACTATTAACTTCCAAATCCTGGCCCCTGGGACTCATCATGCATCAAATGCCCGGGCCGGTTTTTACTGGGGGATGCTTGCAGTTAGGATTGACTTGCACTCTATGGTCTATTGACAGTGCAACCTACGGAATTGGCAGAAATAGTTATGTTACCGGCATGGACCAGAAGACTGCAATACGGGCCAAATACCTTGAGACTTCTAATTAATTAAAAGAACTAATAGAACGTTTTCAGCTCTTGAAGGGTTGCATCTTAACATTTAT
>JAOBRG010357128.1:9143-27657 GCA_027574985.1 Umimayanthus nakama
GTGAACTCCAGTTCATCTTAAAAGAGTAATTTTGTCGTCTTCAATAGCGCATTTTAGCTGCTCAATCCAAAACCTGTCAAAAGAAAAAAAAGTACTAAAATGTCCCAGACAGCTCTGGACTATCTATTCATATCTTGTTAGTGCCATCCTTAACGTGAACTCCAGTTCATCTTAAAAGAGTAATTTTGTCGTCTTCAATAGCGCATTTTAGCTGCTCAATCCAAAACCTGTTAAAAGAAAAAATGTAGTAAAATGTCCCGGACAGCTCTGGACTAATTCTATTTCATGCCTGGTTAGTGCCATCCTCAACGTGAACTCCAGTTCATCTTAAAAGAGTAGTTTTGCCATTTTCAGTAGCGCATTTAGCTCCTGAGTCCAAAACCTTTTGGACTGTCTATTTCATACCTGATTAGTGCCATCCTCATCCTCGAGAGTGCAAGTCATCCGCTAGTCGCCCAAAAGTGCTAAAGTCCGATACTTGTCCGAAAATGCGCAACTAGGCTGGTTGCTCAAAAGTGTTAAACTGCACTAGCTAGTGGCTAAAAAAATCGAAACTCCATTGGTTGACCCAAAGTGTTGAACTACACTGCTGACGCCTGAAAAAGCGTCACTCCGCTTGTCGCCGAAAATGGAAATTCCACTGGTTGCCTAAGAGTGTTGAAAATTTCTTCTCGTCCGAAAATGCGTACTTCCGTTTGTTGCCCGAAGGTGCGAAAATCTGCTGGTTTCGTGAAAGCGTTGAACAACACTACTCGCCCGAAAATGGGACTCTCAGTCAGTCGCTAAAAATGCGAAGCTCCTCTTGTTGCTCAAAAGTGTTGAACTACACTACTCGTACAAAATTGTGTACTCCGTTGACGCCCGAAAATGCGTACTCCACTGGTTGCCGAAAAGCGTTAAGCTACACCACTCGCACGAAAAAGCGTACTCCGTCGAACGCTCGAAAATGCAAAATTTCTTTGGTTGCCGAAATTTGGAAACTCCACTGGTTTCCCAAAACTATCAAATTACTCTACTGCCCGAAACTGGCTAACTTCGCTTGTGACCCGAAAATGTGCAACTCCTCTAGTCGTCCGAATGGCTAACTGCGCTAGTTGTCCGAAAAAACCGAAATTCCTGTAGTAGCCCCGAAAATGCCAAGCTTCGCCGGTCGCACCAAATACCCAAATCTGCTCTAGTCTCCCGTAATTACCAAAATCCGCTGGCGCGGTTGCCTGAAAATGCCAAACTCCGTTGGTCGCCAAAAAACACCAAACTCCTTCCGTCAACCGAAAATGAAAAACTCTGTTGTCAGCCCCAAAATGCTAAACTACTTTGGACGCCCGAAAAACGAGACCTTAGTCAACGACCAAAAGGTACCAAACGCGAACGCCGTTGGCGCCGGTTGGCGCCCCTTATGTTTTAAAAGGTGCAGTAACACCGATAATGTAAAAACATAAAAAGCAATTTTCAGGCAAACTGCGGACGAAGTATTCTTTACCTTGTGGTTGGATTCGTCAACATGAATTCCAGTTCATCTCAGAATTGCCACGTCCTCTTCTGGTTCAGCACCTTATTTGCCGGTTGAGTGTTGAGTTGAATTTAAGATCCTGCTATACACGTGCAGATATGTCAATGGTACTGCACCATGCTGTCCACAGCGTAACCTTCTAACTGGGTTCACTAAAAGTTAGGAAAGACAGGGCAAAGCGTTAAATAAATAGAGTTTTACTGTTTGGCGAACAGTTAGCGAAACTCTTTGATAGAAGAGATTTAATCTAATCTCGGCTAGAAAAAAGGGGCTAAAACGTATTAAACCTTTAATATCTACTCTTTTATGATCACTGACTGTGACCTTTGTTAGAGTAAAAAGACATAGTTTTTGTTTACCTAAAAAAACAAATTCAGATTCGAGCTCTTTTTTATCAAAAAATAAATGGAGTGTTTATTATTCTTGTTGTTATTGTTATTATTGTTATTATTATTATTATTGTTATTATTATTATTATACTTGTTGTTATTATTATCATCATCGCTATCATTAACATTTTCATTATGCTTCTTTCTCTTCGTCTTGTTTTACTGAGTTTAATGGAACAATATAGAACACCACTTGTAACCTTCTATAAATCATAAATGATATTTCTTTACAGTGCAAAAATGGGGCTTCGGGAAGACGGCTCTATTTATAGAGACTAATTATCAACGTTTTTTTTAGTTAATGTTTGGACAATATTTGTGTTATTATTAAATCTCGTCACAGTTTTATAAACTTTTAATTAAAATTAATTAAAAACGTTTTGAATATTCTAACAAAGTTTGAAGCAAGTTAAAATATTCAGCTTAAATATAACAGTTGGGAAAATTTCAAACAAGTTTTCGGTGTTCTTAATTTGGTTACAAGAACCTGTCCGCGGCCGAAAAGCAACAGAATCCATGTCAGTGTATAAGGTGTTGTTTTGGAACTGAGAATGTAGAAATCTGATGCACTTTAAATACTCATGATAACATACGCAAGGCTTACTCACCCGTGCTTTAATTTCGCTGAGATCCAGTATAAAAAAACTGAACAAACACTTAAGCTACATACCGATCTTGAAACAAATTAAATGTTTTCTAAACAGTAGCAATGATATGTAGTAAAGAGAAATATTGTCTGGAAGAAGCACTTTTTAAAATAAAAAAACAGCTCACCATTTACTTGTCAAAAAAAGCTATGATATCTTCAAGTTTATCTCAGCACTGAAGGAGTCATAGTTATGAACGTTTCTCAAGAGTAATGTATATTTAGAAATTATTACGTTTATGAAGAGGCTGTAAAAACAACTTGTAATGATTCTTTCGTGCAGATAGGCAGATGTTATGTCTCGACTCCAGAACCCCCGCTCGACCGATTTCTTAACTGTCACCAGCCGCCCACCGCGACACACCAAGAGGATAGATTGTTTTAAGGTTAACCATGAAACCTATACCTTTGGTATAAAACTATTGAATACTAGGGTTTAAAAAAAATGAAAAATATAAAATGAATAATGAAAAAGAATATTTTATAACCTGTCTCTTTTCTGTTTATATGTGTTGGTAATACATGGTACTATTCCAAACTTCACAAAATGATCTCGAGAAAAGCTGGAACTAAATTGTTGGACTGAATTAAACGTATTCTATTTTATTTAACACCGTCAACGGAACTTTGTCCACCCAGCGATTATCAAATAGGCGTATTGTACGGGTGCGTGGTACAGTTTTATAATAAAGCAGAAAAGATTAGTTAATTAAAAGTTATTGTCTTGTTGACTTCAACAGGAAAGCCTGCCAGTTAAAGCATTTTACGCTTGTATATTTCACAAGAATAAACTTAAAAACTGTCTCGTTAAAAAAGTTACTGTTGGGATTAAACCTTTGGCGGTTTCTTACTAAATTTTGTAGCTCGTATTCAAACTGTCGTGTAAGTCAAAACAAAACCCTCTGTAAGCACAAACGGTACATTATAAACTTGAAATTGTTCAGATACCTAATTATGTTTAAAAAAAACCCAATTGTGACAGCAGATGTGCCATGACGTCACTGCTCTTCGCTAGGGAAGAACGGTGATCTTAATACGGGAGCACACAAATTAATGGTTTTTATAACGCCTTGGGATAGATGAGAAACTGCATTTTAAAAATATTTCTGCAGTAAATGAATCCAATAGGGTTCTTGAGTTTGTGAGCGCTGTCAAATGGAGTGTTTTGGCTTTCTTTTGTATTTGGAAGTATGGTAACATTGGACGTATTTCAAAAATATTACTTGAATCAATGAATGGATGTGATCGGGACTCATTAAATAATTAACCAAATTGCTACAGAACCTGAATATATTAAATCATTTTACCTCTACTGTTTCAAAAAGTAGCAGAATGTGCGAATCCTTGGAAGACCTCTGCTATTCACAAATGTTCTTGAGGATTGCATTTTCCTCTCGAAGATGTGGGGAAGTTTGATCTTGGTGAGTATTTGAAAAAGTACTAAAAACTATGTAATTGCCCAAAACGTAATGAATTTTGTACTAAACCGCAGCGACTGAAGCTCTTAATTTTTTTGGTTTCAGCTACTCGCTGGTTATCAACTTTTTTTAAGTGGAGTCTGTTTCAGCGAAGAAGGTGAGTTTTGTATGTGGACAATATCTAGTTAACCGGGGTTTTTTCATTCCTAATTATGTAACTGGTGTGTTGCCATTGCGTTGGGCGCCCTGCTCTTTCTTGAGCCATTGAAAAAAAAACCCGAAACGTACGAACAACACAGTTTCAAGTCACGAAAGCAAATAGAAAACTATCAACTTGGCTCTGATCTGTCTCATCATAATTATATTTTTGCTTTGGCGATCAGTAAAGCAACCGTGAAATTCTAACTAGAGTATTGCACTCTAGACGTCTTTTGCATCTTCCGATTTGGAAATGTTTTGCTCAAAAAAGATTTATTTGTTAAGTTAATTTTTCTCAGTTTTAGTTTCTTATAATGAGACTTCGTTAGAAAAACTTTGGATCTGAGCAGCTAATTAAAAACTGCAGCTTAAAGTTATTAGCGTAGAGATCAGTTGCAGTAACAACGGTGAAAACATATTTCTAATTCTATTAAAATGATTTTTTTTTAAAGTTTATGCCAAATGGGAATTAATAATTTAGTGCAATAGCCTCATTACTTTCATTTTATCATTAAAAAAACAAAGTTAAAACGGAAGGAATTAGTTTAAAGAGCGTGAAAACCATCGGTTACAAAAATAAAATTTCTATCCATAAAGGGAAATTTAGCTCTGTGTCAGCGGAGACAGAAATGCTTTGTTTTAGGACTAACTAGTGCATGACTTAGGTCTTTACAAGATCAGTGGTAAAACGTTGACATTTGGTCATGCATGAGGATCGGTTAGCTGAAACTATTTCCCCGCGATTAGTTGCATTGTTATAACAACTTCTTGCACTGTGAGTATAGACTGCTATCCAAAACTGGTACGTTCTTGGATGGTTGTTTACTACATTGGCTAGTGCAGCTGGAATTCAACGTTTCCGCCAGATTTGTTGTAAATGACTATAACAGGCTTTCTAGCGTATCCGAAATACTCTGCAAACTGGAATGGTCCCCCTCTACAGTCTAGGAGAAAGAACAGCAGACTGTCTCAATTGTTTAAAATTGTCAATGATCTCACTGCTATCTCCCCAAATGACTACTTGATTCCCTCCAAATCTGTTACCAGGCGTAAACACAACTTTAAGTTCATACAGTACTCCCCTAACACTGACTGTTTTAAATACTCTTTCTTCCCGAGAACTGTCCCAGAATGGAACACTTTAACCAATGACATTGTTTCTTCAAGCAGTCTGAATTCTTTTAAGCAGCGGCTCAACTCTGCTTGTTCCCAGTAAATTGCTATTTACTCACTTAATTAATTAACTAATTTATTTATTTACTTGTTTTTATTTATTTATTTTTATACATTTATTTATTTTATTTGTTTTATTATATGTATTTTTTAATTATTTCTTTATTTAGATACATATTTATTTATTTTATTTTATTTTTATTTTATTTTATTTGTTTATTTATTTATTTTTTTTATTTTGTTATTATTATTATTATTATTTTTTATTTTCTCTTCTAAACATCCATATAGCACCGCCTCGGTTCATATGTGTATAACTTTACCGAGTATCAATTAGAATTAGAAAAACAAAAAGAAATGGTTGGTGGGTTTGTTTGCCATCGTATTGCGATGTGTTACACTACAGTACTGAAAAATGTTTGCCAAATGTTTTAAGCAAGGTTTTACTCCCCTCCACAATTTATTCTTCTACCTTATCTGTCAATGTCTGAGCAAATGAAGATTTCGGAAGTGTTTTAAGAAAGTGGGACATATTTCAGAAACTTTGCTTAACAAGTGGTAAAAACCAGGCACCTACCCTCCCCACCCCAATGACGTCTCTTCCTCTTATTGTCCCAGACCATTTATTAACACTGCGCATGCTCCCTTTATTTTGACCGAAACTTTAAACTGTTTAGAATGCGTTCCACCTCCCCCACTTGGGATGACAAGTGGGAAGATTCCAGATCACATGATCTTGGCATCATCAGAAAATGTCTCCCATCCTGCACGGGACGCACGGTTCGACATGCCTGGCAGCTGGTGTGCTCTGAGATCCATGAGGGGAGAGTGGTTAGAGGTGGACCTGGGGCGAATAACTACTCTTGTGGCCGTGGCTACCCAAGGAAATGGTAACGACTCATGGGTGAAGGCTTTTAATTTGCAGTTCAGCGCGGATAATGTGACGTGGTACTGCGATAGACACGAAGGGAAAATCAAAGTAAGTTCTAGAAATTGCCATTAATTTTTGAGTTCCCTAAAACAAGAACCCACGAGCTCCTACCTCTAAAAATTTTAGTGCCCCGATCTTGTTCAACCTCGTTCCCAGGCTCTTTCCTCTCCCGAGAGAAAGGAGAGAGGAAAGAGCCTGGGAACGAGGTTGGATCTTGTTCTGAAAATAGCACCTATGTATGGTCGGTTGACGTTGTTCAACTTTCAGAGTACATACTTCCCCCTTGCACAGTTTGGGACTCTGTGACTCATACCACAACATACCAAAATTCTTCCGCCCTGTTCACTTTGTCTGGCAACAGTGTCGGCAAGTCAAAAGCGTCTTCAAGGAGTTAACTTATGTTTGGCAACTGTCTTCGTGTACGTGCAATTTCTCGCTGCGGACAGTACTAGCAACACATAACAGTTTATTGTCTTCAGTGCCCTAGAAAACACACGTTTTGACCTTGTAAATTTAGCACAAAAACTGGGTATCAAAAAAAAATCTGAAATTTTTGCAACTCATTTTTTCCCTTTTCAAGCTTATATTCATTAAGTCATGCTTATTCATGAACATAAACTTGGGTGAAATATAATCTTAATTTCGTTGTTGCAAGTTTAATGATTGAAGCAAAAATCGAAAAAAGAGTGGGCAGGTTACATGTGTTTTGTCAAAAGGTTTGGGTTTCATTTACTTCACCTTTACTTAATATACCCGCACCACTACTTTGATTAAAGTTCCCTTCCAACTGACAAGAAAAAGCAAGTGCATAAAGAGATCTCGGGGTCTCACGAGTTTGGCGATTTCACTTGTTCGCACTGTTAGATTTTGAACTTTGCGCCCATGAGGAAATATTTAATTGAAGATACAAACTTAATAAGCTTAAATCTGCTGTTTCCTTCCAGGAGTTCCCTGCAAACACAGACGGAGAGTCCTCATTTACCAACACACTGTTCAGCCCGCCGCACATTCGATACCTGAGGTTTTATCCCTCCAAGTGGAATGAAAACATTTGTATGAGAGTAGAGGTATATGGCTGCAATCTGGACTCGGCCACGGGTAAGAGTGCCAAAAAATGCTTTAGACAGGGACAAACAGGGACAGACAGGGACAGAAAACTGATATGGTTTGGGAGTAGAGGGGAATCTTGATGTCAACAATGAAAATAATTCCAAACAGGGAAGCAAATTGAGAACACTCCGTACAAACCTTGTTTTAAGTGACAACTATTCAATAATTGGAAGGGGAAGGTACAAATGCACATGTAAATCCCGTATCTCAACAGACGACAGGTAGTGTCCTGTCTGTACCTCTATTAGAGAAGACTAAAAAGATCTTCTTGTTCGTTTAGCTTTCGTCTTGACTGAGAAAGTAACTATTTGAAAGTTTTAGTGTAGTGGAAACAGTCAGTTCTTACCTTTTAATAACCCTGCTGAATACTGAAACAAATAAGGTCAAAATAGGCAAATATGTCTATGGCTGTTCTAAAAAGGAGAAAGTCTACTTCCTCAACACAAGTGTTTTTATACTCGAAAGTCACTTGGAACCATATGTTAGTAGTTAACATAAGTGTTCAATAACAAGAGTCTTTCAGGGCTTGTAAAATTTATTACCTCTTGACTAATTACCAAAACCTCTGGTGCAAGTGATCTTTATTTGTTAACACTTTTTGACGCTAATTAAGTGACGTCATAACTGATGACATTATCACAACAAGACACGCAATTTAGGTTTCAACTTCTCGGAAATTTAACTTTTCACTAAAAAGTGACAGAATACTGACAACTTTAAAGTTCTAACAGCTTCGTAGATTTCAATCGCTAAATGCTGTTTTCTCATTTTCAGTTTTATAGTTCAAATTTGAGCAAAAGCTGAAAGCTGCGACTTGTGACGTCATTTATGTAACTGTAGTTGCCATGGAAACCGATTTGGAACCAGGTGGTTACACCTGTTAGCGTTTACAAAGGAAACTCATTATACTTGCCAAATCTTCATGCCAATCTGACGAGATTTTTAGGGTTAATATCTAATACGCTGTTTATATGCTAATGTATCGGCCGATAACAAGTCGCAGATAAAGTGTTCTATTATGTTCTCATATAAAGTATTTGTGTTGAGCCGAGAAACTAAACTGCCGATCAAGTTATAAATGTTCATGATATCCCGAAAACACCTCGCGACAATCAAAAGCAAAAGGTGTGTTATGGTTCTACTCTGTGTGTTTAAACAAAAGAAAGTGTCACTACTAACATGTAACAAACTTTTAGATTTACTAAAACTTGAGAGTTCATTTAACCTACAAACTTCCGTTCTTTTGCAAAACATAAGTATCGTATTTATTCGAATAAGCGTCCTGGCCCCTTCTTTAAACCTTTGGACAAATGGTCTTGGCGCCTCTTTGAGGTGGACGCGTATTAAATTTTGATCATTTTCAGCCACACACCTTTTCAGTAAGTTTATTCTCCATCAGCAAAACAAAGAAGAAAAAGCACTTCTCCAACTCATTCCAAGTATTTACTCTTTTCTATTGGTTGGGGAGTGTGCGCTTATTCGAGGCTGGGTGTTCATATCACTTTTTTGCCCATCAAGGTGGGCGCTTATTCATTTGAACAAGAGGCTGAATTTTCATAGCTTCTAAAACTTTTTGGGTACTATTTTCTTTGTTTTGCAAACTCACAGCTCCCAGTTTTGAAGGATTTGTCTCGGGCAAATGCATTCTTCCTCCTACCACGGCACCAACAGAGGGAACCACAGTACCGCCGACCACGCCCACGACCCAACCTCCAGGTGTGTTTGACAGCCTCTTAACCTTCCACGTGTGTGTTCTCGTTGACACAGAAATAAACTTGTTAGGTGGAGAAACAAAACTGACATGGAACAAAGAGTACGGAAAACAGTTTTTCTGCCTAACTTTACATTTTAAGTTTGATAAACTTACTCAATAACAATTGTGCGGGGGGTGTCAAGATTTTTAACACCAGGTCAAAGTTTTTCCACATCTGTTTGTATGTTCTATATACATATATATTTTTAAATATTTGTTCATCAAACGAATTTTTAGGTTTTCGTACTGCCAAAACCACATCCAATGCCAATGAGAGCAAGGAATGCCTTATCCTTGGGAAACTAAATAGCATATTTGGAGAACTAATTATAAACCACAAAAGCAATAAATTACATATAGAGTATGCTTTCATTACTAGATGATGATGTGTCATATCTACGAAGTTGTTGTGTAGTATGCTTTCTCTCTGACACTCTTGAGTACTTTTGTGTAAAATACAACATCGAGCTAAATGTTTCTTACTTATTCATTCGGAATTGCATTACATCACAAACAATAGTAAATGTTTGTGAAAACCATGCATGATGATGCATTGGTAAAACCGCTCGGAATTTTTCCATCCGACAAGATCCATAACTTTCCGAGCCTGCTCGTCATGCCGCAGCAAACCCAGGCCACCGCTTTCAAAAATCAGCTTTAGTAGGCGATCCATTTTGCGTTAGTGTAGTGATTGGAGCACTGTGGCAGAATGTAGACAAAATTCAGGTCACTCTTAAACCTGCCTGCGGTTTGAGGTAGAACATCATACAAGGAAGGATTATTCACTTCTACGTCAGCACTAATTTAAATCAGGTTTAAAAGAGACATTTTGAAAAACAGTCAAACGGTATTCTTATTTGATTCACAGAACCTATACAAGGAATCAGAATTCGATTGCAATCAGTTGCCACGACAGGTAAAAATGTCTTGATTGCCTTGTTTCCACACGCTGGAACCGACCCTGTCTACCATTGGGACATGGGCAACGGCGAGACTACTGTCACTTTTAGCAAAGTGTTCTGGTACTCTTTTCGATCTGCTGGAATCTTTGAAGTTTCTGCTACTGCATCTAACACAGTTAACAACGTGACAAAGAAAGCAGTGATTGTGGTCCAGGATCCTATTCAGCGCCTCCAGTTCACCCAAAGACCTACAACGGTGACGCCCTACCAGCGTGGAACTGTTTTGTGGAAGGCCGACAGAGGTATGACAAAGATAGAATTTACTCACGGACATAGATATGCAGTGAGAAAAACGTTCCAAAGTTATTTATAGGCTGGCGAAAAGCTAGAAACATCTCTGCTACATTTATCTAACACCTTGATATTCCAATTATTACAGTACTTTTGTAGCTATTTTGTCTTTCATACGGTTTTTATACAAGTTATCTTGGAAATGGGGCAACCAGAAACGTTGTATTAAAGTCTTCAGTACACCAATTTGAGAACAGCTTCGGTAAGTTTCAAAGATTTGTCCAAAATTTCGATAATTAGAGTATTGGATTTTAGTTGAAATTCCGAGCAACGACGATATGCATGCTGTTAATTTTTGATGCTCGTTTACGCAGTTGTTACATTGTTTAAGCAACAGATGTATTTCCTTATAAAACTATAATAGGTTATAAGAACGATGAGAGGCTAATTAGAGGTTATGAACCTTAGAACGTTTTGCCTCACTGCGAAGTTAGATATCAAGTTGAACTTAAAAAGGTCAGTAAGGCTCTACTCTGAGAACGAAGTATTCCATTGGTCATTGAACAATAACATTAACAATAACTAACACTTTTTAATAATACGCTATTGTATGTTCTTTACGGACGGTCAGTTTAAGAATAAAAGTTTTGGTTATTTGTATTGTGTTTTTATCCAATGGGATCTTTCGTTCTCAGAGTAGAGGGCGACTCAAAAAGGTTGCTGAAAACGTATAATTTTTTTCGCAAAAGCATTGTGACAGTTAAGCAAAGTGAATGTTTATAGTTGACAAGGAAAGTTGAATAACGTTAATAAACTTTCCAGTTGCACATGATATAACTGATGTTTGTATACAGCTAATTCAAAATAGGTTGTCTTCTGAGTTGTTGCATTGTTCATTGCGCATTGTTGCAAACCCAGACCTCAATGTACCATGGATGTAACGGATTTTTAAATCAATGCCTGCAGTGCATGCCAAGACCGAAAAGTATTGTGGTTCACATTACTACCATGGCTATTACACGAATATCGCGATCATTATAGTAGGCACCTACAATGCTATTTAACAATTTGTTAAATCCATGATGCATTGCGGTCTGGGTATGCAACAATGCACAATGCAACAACTCAGAAGACAACCTGTCTTGACTTAGGTGTATGTTTTCACCAAAAGTTTTGAAAATTTTATTTTGACAGGTACAAATGTGACTTTTACCATTAGATTTGGTGACAGCTCTCATGCAATTACAATGGAGTCACATAGCGTAGGTTTGGGACCAGTTGGCATCTCGTACAGTTACAACACAACTGGGGCGTACATTGTCTCCATCACGGCCAAGAATCGAATCAGCAAAAGTGTCATAACAGATCTAGTATATGTAGAGGAGAAAATTGCTGGGTTGAAAATCAACGTAACGTTGCCGCGTGCACTGAAAGGAGGTGCTCATAGTTTTTATATTGCAGTTGGAGAACAGGTTACCATTAGTGCAAATATTCAGTCTGGAACAGATGTAAACTTTCTTTATAACTTTGGAGAGAGAATCATCCAGTCTTCGTCAAGCTCAGCAAATTTCAAGTATATTTCCACGGGACCAAATTTAATTAGTGTCAAGTGCTCTAACAGGATTAATTTTCAGTCTGTCGGTTACCCTTTACCGGTTGTTGTTCAGAAAGACGAGAAGCTGGAAGGACTTGACCTGAAGGTTTTCCCTGCGAGCTTCGGATACCCTTCCATATTCACTCTTACGTTCACTTCAGGAAAAGCGTTTCTTTGTTCATGGAACTTTGGAGATGGCTCTCATGTTCAAACTGATGATTCAGATCTGGAAACTACACAGAACCACACATACTCCAAGATTGGTGCTTATAATGTGAACGTTAGCTGCTTGAACAGACACGGATCGTCATTTACATCAACAACAGCAAGTGTACAGACTCAAATCACCGGGCTCTCAATTCATACGAACTCTCGTTATTTACCTGTGAATGGTACAGCAGAATATATTATAACTATTCAATCTGGATCTCATATCGGCTTTCTGGTAAATTTTGACGATGGGTTGAAGCTACAAAGAGCAAAAAATAACCTCAAAAACAACAATTTGAAAATAAGACATACGTATACTGAAGCAGGAAGTTTTAATGCACAAGTTATCGCCTGCAATGAGCTTGGATTTTTAGTCGCTTCTACGGACAGTTTGCTCGTTGTTCAAGATCCGATTAGGAGCGCTATATTAACTTGCAGAAGTCCTGTGAAGTTGGCAGAAGCTAACGTTAAGTTTAAGTTATCTTTAATACGACAAGTAAAACCACCAACAAACGCCAGCTGCTTTTGGAGATTTGGTGATAAAATTGAGACGAAAACAAAACTGGAAGCTAAATATAACTTGCCACAGGAAATAGAGCACACGTTTAGAGCTGCAGGGTTTTATACAACGTCAGTATTTTGTACAAATCGCGTTAGCAAGGTGAACTTTACTGTACAGTTGCACGTATATAAGATGGTGACGCCAGAACTGACTGTTTTCACAGTCCTTGGGAATAAAACAATCAGCTCAAGAGCTCCATCAACTCTTTCAAAATATGGCTGTTTTGAATTAGAGGACGAAGTAGTTTTTGAAGTGACATCTCAAATGTACGACTTGGAATATTTATGGGAAATAAAAAACCTCAACTTTACAGTGAAGAACACAAACTCTGAATTTCGTTTTATTTTTCCCAGACCTGATAAATACAGAGTAGAAGTAACAATCGATAACAAATTGGAAACTTTTAAAATGTGGACAGTGGTAAGAATTGAAAAAAGAATCTCAATTTTACGTTTTGGTCCAGAGTCATCTACAACTATTATCCGGCATGTTACGCAGATCCTTATTGAAACCGCGAAGATGGGAACCAATCCCTGCATCTTGGTTGATTTCAACGATACCAGTAGTCTGATAATGTTTGGTGAAACCATCTGTAGAAGCAGACGAGGCTACCATTACGTCCATCTGATTAAAACTCTCAACGACACTATTCGATTTGACCATCTGTACCTCCACCAAGGAACCTACCACCTAAACCTCTATGCGTTCAATCTTGTGTCTGAGGTACACAAAACAACCAGTGTAGAGGTGATTACTCCTCCTTGTGTCGTTCGAAACCTTACGTTAACAGGCCCAAACGGAACTGTCTTACTCACATATTTTCAGAAGCTAAAATCCATTTCACTTGAGCTGACGTTTTTCAAAGAATGCTTACTTTCAGACAAAAGTGAGATTTACTGGGGTGTTTACAGAGCTGGCGAAAGTCGAAAGGCCATTTCTGCTTTTGGAGTTAGAGAATTCGTCATTCCTAAACGAAGATTAGAATATGGAACATACAGGATTGAAGCAGTTGTCTACCTTTATGGAACACACGTTACAGATGTATACGGAACTGTAAAGGGTGAGGTCTCCCGCATGGTTCAAATAGTTTCATCGCCGCTCGTGGCTTACATAAGCGGTAGCAAGGAAAGATCTGTCGGGTATGAAACAAGTTTCACTCTTGATGGTTCACAATCACATGATCCCGATTCCAAAACACCTTTTCGTGACTTTCAGCTGGTGTTCATGTGGTACTGCAAAGTTAAGGACAAAAATGGAATCTACATTGGTTGCTACAACAACAACCCAAGTGTTCCTTTTTCAAATGCAAAGGTGTTCAATACAGACAGTGCCAGCATGTTGCAGGGGAAGACGTACGTTTATCGGCTAGAAGTGAGAAAAGTACATCGGAGTGCTTCGTTCGAACAGAGAGTGCTGATAGTAATGGGGGCACCTCCCGATGTTGAGATAAGGTGACTATAGCAACCAGAGGAAAAAATTATGTTTAGGTTGCTGAGCGTCTTTCAAAGTTTATGCTGCATTGAATGTCGTTTTGTGCTGTCGTTAAAAATTCAGCGGATAGAAAGGTATTATTCTATGGGGTCGGTGCAGGGCGGCAACCAGCCCCCCCCCCTCCCCCTCCCCATCAGCCTCAAGCAAGAAAAGTTCCGGTTATTTTTTAGAGGAACCGCTTCGAAAACAATGAAAACACCATTTTACTGTTTTGACATTGAATTTACTTAGATTAATTAGTCAACGGAAGTTTACTGGAATTCAAACTCGAAGTGAAAAGATAATGGTATTTGAAGGTCGCGCAGCAACCAAATGTGATCATTAATAAATGGAAACTGAAATGCTAGTTTGATAACGTTTCTGTGCACGACTACTAACAGAATAATTAGCAGGCTCAAGTGTTAGCACAGGTCACCCAAGCTCTTAGTTCGTTTTTGATGTTTATGTACATGGCTTCGAACGAGCGCGGTATATTATAAGGCTCAGAATTCCACCTGCATTTGGCAACAAAAAAGGACACTATACAAGTAAGTAAAAGATAATGGTTTGTAAGTTTTGTCTCTATAAAGTATTATGGATAGAGCAAATCCCCATACAAAGTCTTATAATATACCGCGCTTGTTCGAAGCCATGCACATAAACATCAAACCTAACTAAGAGCTTGGGTGACCTGTGGTGTTAGTACAGATAAAAAGCAACCAGCACGTAGTAACGTGCAATTTTTTTGGCTTCCTTGAGAAGGTGCAGTAATTCTATTATTCCAGCTCTGATAAAAATGATTAACTCAGTGAGCCGGGTTGACAGCTTGTCATTATCTGGTTGTGTGCAGGTTTCTTAGTTTTACTAGTCTTTGTCATCTTTGTTTTACTCACTTCAGCTTGTTAAGTCAAGTCAAACACGGTGCCTTCCAACGCATAGATGTTGTTTTCATGTTTGTTACCAGAAGTGCCATGTACGAAAAAGGCGTTGATATAATACTAACTTACTCTGTTCTTTACCTTATAAAACTTTTAGCATAAATAAACAGTAACTTCGCACTTTTAGACCTTGCAAGGTTTGAAAATAGAGATAATAAGACTTATTGTCATAACAATTGCCTGGGAATGACACTTTTAAAAACTATATAAACTGTATAAAAACAAACAGAGCAAAGTGCTATTTAAAGAGAACAAAATGTAAGTATTTTCGATATAAGTTATTATTTCAACTCATTAGTTACTCCTCGAGCATTTGTAATCTTAACCTAACAAGTGGTGTACGTTGTTCTTGCTAACAAAGGTGTGAGAGAAACTGCGAGAAGAAATTAAACCCCAGCAAAAACCTTGTTGTCAAAGCAGTGTGCACAGATTGTCTGCGAACATCGGGGCTTCAATATGAATGGCAACTTTTCAGAGGACAAACCACAGTTCAAAATCTTGCGGGTAGCACGGCGTCTGGCGTCAAAGAAGCCTCTTTAACTGTGTTTTCTTCGCTACTGAGCACCGGCCAGACGTACCGCATAGACGTGAGTGTCAGGAAGTACGGCGGGACGCCGGGGAATGCTACAATCCGAGTAGAGTCCAATGAGCCACCGGTACCTGGGGCTTGTTCTGCTCAGCCGGCAAGCGGTGAAGCCATGAAAACGCAGTTTAAGATTCGGTGTCAGGGATGGTATGACCCGGATGTACCACTGAGCTACGCATTTATGTATGAGAAGGATGGGGATGTCAGCAGTGTATCCTCGGGCCCAGCTCCCTCGGCCCGTGCTGTGCTTCCCGTCGGTGCTGAGGAAGATGATCACAACCTGAAACTGCTTGTGAGGGTTACGGACGCTTTAGGTCTTAGCAGTGAACAACTGCTTAAGGTCAAGGTGCGATACGTTACTAATACAATAACCTTTCAAAAAGTATTAACAATTATTCTGCGAGACCGCACTGAATATTAGCTTATAAATAACAGATGAGCGCGGAGCGCGAATTTGTTTTAATCAGCTAACATTCAGAAGGTCGAGTAGAATAATTGTTTTGTAAAATACAGTTTTATTAAATACAACAACTTTTTTTCACCTGCAAATATTCATTTGAAAATAAATTTTGTGTCTGAAGAAGCAGCCGACTCAAAAATAACTTCCGTCTCCGTTCAGAACCAAATGTCACATGAGAGCCTCACGACCATGCGTTTTCCATATATAGTCAATCACTAGAATATGAGCTGATAACCAGTGACCATCCAACCAATCAAATTGCTTGAAATCGCATAGCCATTGGACTGTGTTTAATAAATGTGGATGTTCTGTAAAGCTTTACGCTCGACGCAGAAAAAGGTTTAACTCGTATTTAGAAAGTCGATAATGGTTTTTGGTCCTCGAAACTAACCGCTGCCACTCCATGGAGATTAAATCAATCAATAACCTGGCTAGGAACTAGAACTTAATCATCTGGGATTATTTGTAGTGATTCTACAATAACACTTATCTCAAGATTATTGAATAAAATCACACTGTTTTGTTGTTTGTTACCATTTCCTGACAGGAATTAGATAAGGAGGTTGTTAAACGTAGAAACTTTGTTTTAATATTTGGTATCCAGAGGTCAAACCGTTGACAATGCGAAGTTCAATGTGTCGTCAAAGTTGACCTTGTGCTAGGCTGTTAAGGAAAGGTTTTGTTACCTAAGCGTTGCCTGGATGTTTATTTGCACATCAATGACGTGCAGCCTTTAATGTTTTTGTTGGAATCAACAGGTCAAACAGCCCGAAAATGTGAACCTATCATCGATCATGGGTAATATTGGCGATATAGGCGGGTCCACAGTCGATAAAGACAAAGCCATTCAGTCCATAACTACACTCAGCAATTTTTTAAACTCGCTGGCGGACAAAGACAAATCCACAGGTGATTCAAGTTCAAGTAATGGAGATCTACCTACAGATCATACGTCCGTGCCAAATGGTGGTGGTCTGGGCACGAGCAGCCCCGAGGAGGATCCTGAGGCTAGACGGGCAAGAGAAGAGAAACTGAGAAGACAAAAAGAGGAGGAGAAACGCCAAAGAACAGAGGTTGAGTGGTTTTTAGTTTAGCTGTATTTTTAAACTCAAAATCATGCGTGTAAACATACTATTGCAATCTGTTTGTATTATTTTGTATTTTTATCTAGTACTATATTTTACGGTTAGTACATTGAAGCGTACAATACTACCAATAGGCGAGTACTGCAAATATTTAACTATTATTCCACGAGTTCGAGTCGTACATGAGCTGATAGCCAACGATCGCGAGTTGGCTATCAACTCATTACGACGAGAGCGAGTGGAATTATTGTTCAATAGTCGAATGTTACTATATTCCGGCAAGTTTATTTGTGAGTTGTGTTCATGTTTGGGTTTGTTAAACAAACACCGGACGGAGTTTTGTTTGAAGTCTTTGAATGTTTCAAAGTTTGTTTCAAATTTACAATTACTTGAAAAACTTCTTCATTTCCGCAAACATACCGATAAAAATCTTGGCTCCATTTTTGTTTGCTTTTTTGGTGTTTTCTGTTGTGGCTTTTTTGAGTAAAGCCACAACTTCTTCCTTTGCCGGCTCGGCAAGCCTCGCCGCCATCTTGAATTTCACTACACATAGAATATGAGCTGAGATCCTAATTAAGCAGGAGCCAATCAGAGAGCTCCGTTGCCGTTATCTAATGACTTGTGTATATAATAACCTGTGTTATTGTACACTATGAGACCCGGTTAAAACCAGTTTTTGATTAAAGCTGCTGGCAATGCTGTTTATATGAAAACTAGATTAAATTATTTTGCATCAAAGTACTGGAGACGAAGAGGCAGAAACGTTTAAGTTCTGCCAGAGCTGACAAACAACAATCTAAATAACGAAATAGAATCACTAATTTTGTCAAAGAAAATGCAAAACGACAACACTCAACAGTATAGGTAAAATGCGAAATCTGACCTGAGTGTACTGTTGAATCACAGGCTGCAGTCGACAGAGGAAAAGGACTTCAATTTACGAAGGATCCCTAAATGCTCCTTACGTAGTTGCAGGCGGTGGACTAGGGCGGTGCTTTATCACGTAAAATTCCCAGTCCAGCTTTTGCCGCCGCCACCATCGATTTCTGGCCGCGTAGACCTGGGGAGGAGACAAAATGAGGGGGGGGGGAAGATGTGTAAGAAGAAAAAGAGAAAAGGGGTCTTTCATCTTTTTCTTCCACCCCAAAGTTTGTCTCTTCCCCAGGTTCGCGCAGCCAGGAATTAAAGATGGTGGCGGCAATAGCTAGACTGGGAGTTTTCCGCGATAAAACACCGTCCGCCGCCTGCAATCAGGCTAAGGGACCAGTCAGAATTTAAGTTGGAGGGG
>JAOBRG010357129.1:0-12918 GCA_027574985.1 Umimayanthus nakama
TTTCTTGCCATATACAACACAGGGAGACCATCCAACTCCAGATTAGGATTGCGTTCTCCTTACGTCGAACGCAAAAAAGGTAACATGAAGTACCTGGAGGTTCTAATAAGCACCATGCCGAGGGCTAGCGCCAACCCCAGCAGTAGTCCCAGGTCAATACCGAGTACAACTACACCAAGCCACGTGCCGAACCACACGATCTGAGGAGAAGAACTCACGGCTTAATAACTTCCATGACGAAAGTTTCTAGCACATAGAGCCATGTCACTGTTTTACTCTAGAACTTGGTGTCGTTTCATGCATTTTAAGTGGTAATTTCTTTAAAAACGGGGTAACGATTTACGGAAAACATGTGGAAATTAAAATTTTCTCCTATGGAATATCCACATCGGGAGAAAACGAGCAAAATTTACTCTAGAATGGGATCAAAAATTTGATATTTGGGACCCAAAATGGGTTAGCTTACCCCTTCTCGACTTAAACTTAACAAATACACTTTAAGATTATTTTCTACGCCATTCTTGCTTCGTCAGGGTAATCGATCGGATTCCAAAAAATCTAAGATTTGTACGCTTTTCTCTGTACATATGCATCCGCATTTTTGTCTTTACAGTTCTACAGATGAGACACAAGAATCGCACTTAGAAAAAACTTTGTTGCACTTTGTGACATTCGTGTGAAGTACGGAATACAAGTTCCGAACTTAGTTGAACATACTGAAGACGGCAGTAAGCCTGCGACTTTCTCTTCTTCGAAATCTAAATACTCAGAACAAAAACACGTGAAAGATACGGTAGCTGCAACAGTGTTCTTTCTAAACTTCGAATCAAAGGGTCCGGAAGAAGATTATGCTCAAGTTGGAGGTATTTTGTTTTCAGTTCTTCACCGAGGGGTAGCACGACTGAGATGGTATTAAGGTTTCGAACTCCATTTCCGTCTGGAATTTCGAAATCTACTACGAAGATCACATATTTCACATGCAAGTCACTCTCTAATATCTGTGTAAACTTAACTTACTGCATCTGGTTTATATATGCGCCATAGCGATGTTAGCCTCGAGAACTGTCTGAAAAGCCCTCGTAGTGCGACTATGATGGTGGCAGCTAATATTGCCTGCAAAACAAAAGCACAGTTTTCACTGTTAATTACAATGACAGGATTTATATGAATAAAAAACAGTTATGCTTGACGAACTGGAGGAAGCGGAAGAAAAGGCGAGATACGCAAAGTAAGAGGTACAATTGACGATCAGTTGGTAAAGCCCATCACACACTAGCCGATTTTTTATGACCGACAAAAAATCGGCTAGTGTGGAGTGCCGTTCCCGACAAGCCAAGTTTAAATGTACTTGTTTTTCAGATGTCCTGACGGATCTTGCCGGCTGGTGTATGGTGCTCCCATTTATTTTTCGGCGACAAATAAATGCTGTAGCCAATGGGAAAGGGCTATTTCCATCACGTGGTATTTCCTGCCAGAATCCAACATGGCGGAATAGCGAACAACGTTAATTAACTCGCCAAAAGATGAGAGACAAAAATCGGCTAGTGTGTGATGAGCCAATAAACCAAACAGATTTGTCTCCGACAAAAAATCGGGAGTCTCTTGACAATAAATCGGCTAGTATGTGATTAGCTTAAGCCGAGGAAAATTTGAGATATGTTGCGCAAGACAAAACTATATTTTCCTTGTAAATGGCAAAAAAAAGAGAGTGCGCAGATGATTTTTAGTCAGTACAGTATACACGCAGACCGTGAGTAAGTGACAACTTTTATTATTATTATTATTGTTATTATTATCATTATCATTATCATTATCATTACCATTGTCGTTATCATTATCATTATCATTATTATTACTATTATTATTCTTAAACACGGTATTCCTTTCAGGATGCAAAACAATGCTGTCAGAAAGAGCCCTTAACCTTAAAAATATAAATTTACAACTTTAAATTAGTAACTAGATTATAAGAAGCTATTTACAAATATGTTAGATAAAACTACCAAACTGTTGAAAATAACATGCAGTATGAGAATATAAATAACCGTTAAGTAAATGAAAAACCTTAAAGCGCAGACTTGATGCGATTGATTCCTGGCTAGTAAATATGACCAGAAGGTAACAACGACGTACCGTTGGCAAGTGTGAAAAAAGTGGAGCAATGTAAAGTAGGACAAGAATCATGCCAAGCACCACTGGAACATTGCACAGCTGTTGAGAAAACAATAAACAAATTTTTGACTTTAAATTAAATGAACGTGTTAAGTAAAGAATAAGGTTATAACCATGAAATGGCAATTCATGAGTCTTGGGAAATTCGGAGAAGTAATACGGAATGGAAGAGCTGTTGTTTCAGGAAATGGTCTAAATAAAGTGCAATAGTAACAGGAAAGTGGCGAAACAAATTCAGTCATGTGGACTGCAAGTAGATTGAGAATGAAGAAGTTTTCTTTGCCTTATTTTAGAGGGGTTGGAAGAAATTCTTTGTGATAACAACCTAATTCAAAGACGTAAATTGAGAATGAAGATGGTTTTTTTCGTATTTTGGAGGAGCTGGAACTTCGCTGTGGTAGCAACAACTTTCCAAGACGTAAATTAAGAATGAAGAAGTTTCGTTTGTCCTATTTTGGAGGAGCTGGAAAAGCTACTCTGTGATAAAAACGTAACACCGAGACGAAAATTGAGAATAAAAAGGTTTTGTTGTCTTACTTTAAAGGCACTAGAACTTCTCTGTGGTAAATTAACAGCTTTATTCTCTGACTAACGACGAGTCGTAGTGTTCAACCAACCTGAGTTCTCGTCAAGGATTCTTGGACAACAGATCTGGATAATGAGCCGCTCACGGTAAAAGAAGAGAAAAACGAGCCTGCAAAATTGGCGACTCCAGCGGCGATCAGTTCCTAATATGGAAATCAAGTGAAACGGGTGAATGAAGTGAAGTGTCTATCCACGAAAATAAATCGGTCTAAAAACTGTCCAATGTAAAAACATACTTCTTGCTATCAAATTAGGAAAAAAATTAATCTATACTTTGACAAGTTACTCTTTCAACCACAAAAACGCCGTATGAAGTGTTACTGAACTGTCTCTATATAGTTCCCTTGTAAACAGGTTGGGAGAACTTTAGTTTTTTATCTTTGATAAAATTCTGTATGACTTTTTACTTTATTGTAAATACCAAATTATTTTATCTGTGTGGGTAATGTTAGAAGAATATACACACTGAAAATCTTGGCTGGAGCTGAATGGGTTAAATAAAAAAAGAGTCAAATCTTAAGCTTTCGCTTCGAAGAAACAACGGGCATCAAAGCCACCATTAGTTTTCAAGTGAGGTGAGAGTATATATATGTAAAGAACTTCTGGTGGACCAGCGGAGATTTCAGCCGGAACTGCACACTACAGCTTGACAATATAACGTCACGACTAGTGTCAGTAGTGACTACCAATCGGTAAATACGACACATACAATAATTTCTTACATATTTTTACCTGATTTGCGTCGATAGGATATTTGTGTTTCTTCGCAAACATTTTAGCTAAGGAAATGTTGACAGCAAAGCTGACTATAGCAATGATGAAGGCATCTGGCACAATATCAGCCGCCGTCGATAATGAGGGGACAGTTATTGGAGGCAACCTGCAGTTAGAATAGGGAAAAAAATATGTAAAAGCCAACTCTTAAAAATGAATCATTTACTGAGACAATCTCACGTCTAATCAATACTCAGTGAATTCCGGTATAACGTGTTGACAACTTTTTCGGCTGAAATCAAAAATTTCAGTTCGTAACCTCATTCTAATCTTAATCTATCGTTTGTGGTAATGTTACTTCATCTTCAAGTGGTTATGGTTGTTTAAATGATCTCTGACAACAACATTATCATCACAAATTATGTATTTGTCTTGTTTCCTCGACAGAAACTTTGTCTACAGTTTTCAAAAATCAAAATCACGAGTATCTTGAACAAATTTTGTTCCGCATAAAACAAACTGCTATGATAAACGATAATTCAAACAGTAGGCGCTTCCATTTAGCCATTTAAAGCGAATTGAGGTTCTGGAAGCTTTCTGTGTCAAACGGAACGGTTTTTTCAAGTCAGCGGGAGACCTGCAGTTTGAATGGTCAATAAGCTCTTGCGGTAGGCAAAGTTCTTGTCGCGTGGATGACGCAAGTATGCGCTCAAAGATTCAGCTGAAAAAGAAAATGTTGTACTGATGGAAAGCGCCATTCCGTTCAAACCGGAAGGAATGGGAAAATTGTAGAGTACTTTCAGGGGTGATCGTTTGTCCCGGAAAAAAATGAAATTGTCAGTTCCCTTTGTCAATACGGCCAATCTGGATTCGGATAATGTGACTATAAATCAGGATGTGAATTAAGTCGCCCAATATAAGGTAATCCGGAATCCAGAATTCAATATTGTTTTTGGCTTTTGAATCCGGAATCAACACTATGGAATTCAGAATCCAGACTATGGAATCCAAAATCCAATATTTTTTGGCTTTGGAATCCGGAATCCACACAATGGAATCCGGAATCCAGATCATGGAATCCGGACTCCAGGGGCTGGAATCCGGAATCCAAGGGCTGGAATCCGGAATCCAAAGCGTGGAATCCAGAATCCGAAAACGCCATGGATTACCTTACATGGGGCGAAATTAAGGGTTTTGTCTGGCGTACAAGTTTTCACTTTTGCTCTGGATAACAATGTTTCCAGATAAAACCTTATTTGAAATTTCTTGGCCGCTTAAGTATTGACCTACAAAGCTGAAGTTTTGCCTACTTTTCGTCACTTGTAGGACCTTAATCCGCACCATGTAAACGGAAAGCCGCCTGGAGCAAAATACGCCACTCGCTGGTCAGTTTACAGCCTTAAAACTGTGTTAATGTAAAAAGGTAAGAAAACCAGAATTACAAATGGGAACGTACAATTTTGATCGCTTTCAAATTGTTCGGTCCGACTAGTCAGGACTTGGATGGAACGTAAGAACTCTCACATATTCTGCCCAGGTTGGGTCAGTTCTCCCGCTTCAGTCGGCCAAAGCGCGGGAAATTGGAGGGGTTTGGCGAGAAAATGTACGCGCACGCTTTGAATCTTTACAATTTTAAAAACTAGCAAGACCCAGTTCTTTCTGGCCGTCTAGACCGGACAAAAGGAAAACGACCTTAAAGTGTAACGTTAAGCCAGAACTTTGAAAGCTCCATCTTACCCTTTTGGTATATCGTTGATAATTTGTAGTTGATATCGACTGTTCAAACTGGCGCCATATGAGATGCCAGTACCCAGGATGACCTGCAAGACAAATTGAACTACTTCAAATTTAATGGAACTGGTTTTGTTAATTAACTATCAGTCTGTTATCAGGCAATACATGGCAAACTGAATGCCAAACTGTAGGTAAAAAAATCTTCTCATTCCTTTTGCGACCCTCTCCTTTCTAAATCCCGTTGAAATTCGCTTGATTATGGTATCTAGTTTTGTACCAAGTCTCTGTTATTTGGGATCCATATAAATACCATTTCTAAAACCTTAAATGATTCACTCAATTCAGAGCAGAGTCCCAATCCAAATCTCATGGAAGCTGGTTTAAAAAACATATCTCATTACATGGAATACAAATATACACTTTATTTGTCTATTAAATACCAAGCAATGGATACTGAGATTAATGAAATCTGATTGGCTCTCTACTCACGGTATAAATCGTATATACTGCAATTTGTCCAAATATGGAAACTGACAATTTTATTACGGAAATTTTTCCTATAAAATGGTCGAAAACTCGATCTGGTAGAAAAAAGAACTCAAGTTTGCAATTATTCCACTCACACTTGTTGGATATGAGCTGATGATAGCCGAATCGGTGCTTTGCACCTCGTCCGCTGTCTAAAAGCTCATATCCAACGCGCGTTCGTGGAGTAATTATTAAATAGCCAATGGCTGGTTTAGTTTAGTTTCATGCGAATGCTAACCATCCTTAGTCGTGTCACACGATTTTCTTTACAAACCATGCAAACATCGTCATTTGAACATGTTTTTCAAAGTGGCTCAGTTGAACTTGAGTTAGCAAAAAACTTGAAAGGGTTTTTTGACAAATAACTTGTTGTGTCATAATAGTCCCTAAAACTGACAAAATATGAGTAACTGGCTAAGAGCTTGATAAAACGTTAACATTTTATCAAACTTTTAGCCTTTCACTAATATTTCAATATTTTGTTGTCTTCTCATACTTTTCGTTTTCTTTTCTTAAAAGGAGTATGGGTATCAAGCATTTCAAAAGAAAATTAAATGGCGACGAGATACATGTATAAAACTCGAATTCGCGAGTTATTGAAGTCACAAATTGGAAGTGTACTAGTTCCAGTTCCAAGTTCACTAGCTCCAGAAAAAACGTCCGTTAATCCACACATTGAGGGAAACTTCAGGAAGGGGGAATTTCAGAAACCCCAAACCAAAAAAGTTGATGGAAACTAAACGATAATGAAACGTACTTAACTCAAAACTGCAAACTCGAGGAGTCTTAAAAAGTAAGTGTACTTTTAAAGGTAGTTGGCTAGTTCCAAAAATATCATACTGCCAACATGAAGGGAAACTCAGAGGGCGTAGGCAGTTTCAGAGCCCAAAATCATGTAGCTAAAGGAAATTACACGACGATGGAATGGTTTAAAACCATATCACAAAATCTTCAAGAAAGCGAAGAAAACTTCCGAAACCCAAAATAATGCAGTTAAAAGAAACTATATGACGATGGAGTAGCCCAAAGTGAAAACATGAGTTCTTGGAATATCGAAATTAAAAGTGCTTTCAACGGTATTTACTATATGAAGTTCCAAAAATATTCATATTGCCTCCCGTGAGGGCAGTTCCATGGAGGTGAGAAAACTTATAAACCGAAAATCCAGCAGTTAATAGAAAATATGAAACTGAAATAGAAATTGGAAGGTGTAGAGAGTCAGTTTAACCAAAAGCCCTTCATGAGCGGAGTATGACAGGTGTTTCTTGGAACTGCACATTAGGATCATATTAGATGGTATGTACTCGTGAAATCGTTTCAAACTTACAACAAGAAGTTCCGCAGGTATTGGAAACTTCAGGAATTTCTTGAACCTATCATCCAGATACTTAGATAAAAGAAGAAGCAGGATCGACAAAACTCCTGTTATTATCGCGGCGACATTGGATGTTGCAATATTCTTGAACAAGTACACGTAGCCCTGCAAGGAGAAACAAACTATTTTATGCTTTAGTTAGGGAAAGTTCCGGCTTTCCACTCCTAATAGTTAAAAGACATAAAAAGTCGATGACTATAGTAAAGGATCAAGTTTGAAAAAGTTTGATCACTAAAAGATAGAGTAATTTTTTCTTGACCTTGAAACAAAACCACGCAAATCGAACGTAAACCGAGTTTCTGGAGATTTGATTGGTTCTCCGATCGTGATCCGAGTTCTTGAGAATTGATTGGTTCTCCGATCGTGAACTGAGTTTATAGAGTTTTAATTCATTTTTTTTTCAATCGTGAAACGAGTCTATGAAGGTTTGATTGGTCAGGACTACGAACGTGAAACCGAGTTTCTGGAGTTTTGATTGGTTCTACGAACGCTCAGCGAATGCGTGTGGAATCTTATTGAATTTTAAAATATGTTTGTTTGACGCTGTTTGTATTGTCGAGAGAACAAAATTCTGTTCACAGCTAACAGGTTACGTTTGAACCAACATAAAATTCGCAAGTCCTTTGTAACTGGACAACCGAACAGTTTGACTAAAGACCACTTAAGTGTTGCATTTTTCATCTTTCGCGGCACTGCACTAATTTTGAAATTGAATTATCAGCTTTGAAGTTTGCTAATACGTACAGTGCCAATTAATGCTCGACTGAAATCTTTGTATTTTGAATGTTGACAATCGGAATTTATCGAAAATGCTGACACTCAGCGAACTTCTGGCTTGCGGTTAAACTGACGTTAACTCTTAAATATTTTGAGTCTGAATGTAATTAACAAAACGAGCTGGTTGTAAAGCTGAACAAGTTCCAAAATAGTTTGGACAAAGCTGCTTTGCTTTAGGTTGAGCAAGCGTTACTGTACACTTTGTTTTGTTTTTAGTACCTGTGAGCCAAAATATTTCGATACTAGTTAATTGTTTGTATGCGTTTCAACTGTGCCCAGGGGTTTCAAAACAAGGCGTCGCGCGTCGCAAGCGACGTTTATAACCCTTATTTCCGACGTCTACTTTCACTTCAGATGCTCAGAAGTCAGTTGCATAAGATGTTGTTGCTTTTCCCTATGTGTATAAACCGATTCTTATGTCAATCTCTAGGAAGAGAGCTTTGAGTTTTCGGCAAAACAGAGTTCAATTTTCTGCCGATCTTTTCCAGAAATGGCGAGGGATTTGAGTGTAGGTATTGAATATAAGACACTTGCAATGATTGGATATGAGCTATTCCATTTCCGTATTAGCGAATCATTTGCGAAAATAGAAATAATAGGTTACGTGTATCCTCGCGTCGCCTAACAACAACTGGCCTTCAAAATACAAGAAATAGGTTCTTCTTGCGCGTTTAATTGGAAAAATTTCTGGGGGGGCATGCCCTCAGACCCCCCAAGAAAACTCGGGCCTTCAGCCCTCCTTGCTTGGGCTTCTGGCCCTGGAATAATTCCAACCTCTACTTTTCAGTTTTCATCTTTTTGAAACCCCTGGTGCCAGGTCACGGTAAACGAACAAAAGGGAAACAGAACACAAATTCAGAACAAGGAAGCTAGCTAAGTTTTATAACCTACTGGTATCTGCTTTAATTAGCTGTGGTTTAAAGATAGCCTTTAATTGCGCGTGAAACCCTGCAGTATTCGTTTTATCAACTTTTGCAGCGGTTCTATTAAATTTACCAATTTTACACTATACAAGTTTGTGCTCTATGCCTTTACGTATTTGCATTCTCTTGCAGAGCAGATTACTTCAAGACTCTCTTGCTTTGTCTTACTTTGCAAAACAAGGAAGCATAAGCACTTGCCTTGATGAGTGAGAACACACCAGTGTACCTTGGTACCGCGATACCAAAAATGTGTTTGATCTGACTCGTGAACACCAGCACGGCAGCGCCAGTGGTGAAACCGCTGACTAATGGATCAGACAGGTAGACAGACACTACTCCAAGTCTGAGAATTCCCATTAAAATCTATAATATGAAAGAAACAACCATCAAAATTTACATGTATATACATGTATGGTATTGACATAAGATTTCCAGTAATACTGTATCTACACCACTGAAGGGACAAGCAGTACTATGAACTGCACATGTGCCATGTGCATTTGTATAGAATTTGTTGATAATTAAAAACATATATTTAATGAAACGAGTACTTTGATTGCACGTCTGTTTCATAAAAATAAATAAAGCAAAACAATAAAGCTGCAGTGTTGCATTTATTGTATATAGCGTATTTTCCAAATGACTACACTAGTTAGAAGGTGCTTTCCTTTGATCAGTTTACAAAAAAATGTTCAAACGGTCCTCCCTTAGGCCTCAGGGTGTGTCATAATCATTAGAACACCCCCTGTCCTCTAACCTGAAAATATTCTATTTCAATTAACAAAAAAACATGACAGCAATAATAACAGTACACCAAGGTTAAATCCAGGGGGGTGGAATGGGTGACTAGTCACCCCCCATTTTGAGCTACCAGCTCACATATTTTGATGATCAGACAAGGAATAGTCACCCCCTTCAAAAAAGCATCCCTCATTTGAAAAATCCTGGACTCACCCTTGGTACATAATTTCTTTATAATACCTAGGGTCAAATAGAATTTAAACAGCAATGGGAACAAAAATAATAGCAATTTAGTATTAACAAATGACAACACATATAATTATAATGAATAGAAATAGAAATGTCAAATCAAATTTTACAATTTCTGCAGATATTATTTCCCTGACAAAGGAGAATTGAATGCCACAATGCTGTGGAGAATGTCTTTTTTTGTCAACCTTTGCCCTTTTTCCAATTTAACAGTTTAAGTAACTAATCATGAAGTTTGTGGGTAAAAAATGAACCTGTATCATTCCAACCATCAGACTCAAGGAGACAGCAATTCCTATCCGTTGAGCTTCTTCATCTGTAATGGTGTGGTTTGACTCAGTCTGTACCACAAGGCTGTCTAAGGAGTTGGAATTTGATGTATTTGGGTTCACTGTAGGTATTCGAGGATCATCATTTCCTGATGAGAACTTTGCAGCCTCTCTTTCAACAACTTGGCCAACCATGAGACACACCACAGCAAAAGTGCCTTTTGATAAAAAGAAAATAAAAGCAAGAACTTAATAAAAAATAATAATCATAATTATAATAAGAATAAACATAATAAAAATAAACATATTAATAATAATAATAATAATAGAAATATTAATAATAAACAGTAGTGTTTAAGCAGGATAGCTCCACCAATCCAAGGGAATTTTTTGGGTCTGAAATTTTGGCCAAAATGGTTTTTTAGGGTCTGTGAAAGATGCAGTGATTCTTTTTTACTTCATCTCACCAGTGAAAAAAAAGTGTTATTAAGAAGCAAAAATTTTCGTTTTACAAGCACAATTGACTATTATTAAAGTGAGAATTTAATTTTTTTAGCTAATTCATAATCTTAAACTATATTGTTGAAATAAAAATTGCTGGCCAGGTTTTTAAACTGCAGATAATCACCAGCAGCTGGCGGCTATTTTGAACCCTGTTAATAAAACATGAACCACTGTTATTAAAATATTATATATCAGAGTGGTAATTAAATATAGATAGAACTTTCGACATGTAAGCAATTCAAGAAACTAACTTCAACAAGCAGAATTACATATATTACTTCTACCAATAAAACAAGTCTATAGATTGACGACTGGTATGGTAACACTGTACATTTTAGTATGCAGTAGCCATTTTGTGTACATACCCAATGAGAGGTGTTTGGAGGTCCCCATGACCATGTAGAAAATGAGTGGAACAACTGCAGTGTAAAGTCCAGTGACAGCCGGAAGAGCAGCCAACAGTGAATACGCAAGGCCTAGCAGGGGTAATACTCAACAATTATTATTTGATGAAACCTCACTCCAGGAAAAGACAGGGGCAGGGGAGGGGATTAAGGGTCAGGGCAGACAGTGTTACAGACACTTAGAAGTTAATCTTTAGAATTACGAGGCAGGCTGGCATAACCTACAGTAGATTACCAAACAAACCGCCATAAATTTGAGGTTTTTTTAGTTTTTAAGAACTTGGTGTTTTTAGGGTAATGAAATTTATAGCTGAAGCAGTACTAGGTCTTTTTTTCAACATTTTCTGACAGGTATCCCCACAGACCAAGGGAGTATGCAACCTTGCCCACCCCTCCCCCCAAACTTGGATAGGCATCACTTTGATTTAAGGTTTATACACCAAATTGAACCAAATTTTGTTTCAGAGAAAAAGTATATACAGTGTACCCTTGTCTCTTTTTTATTATTGAGTGACCATAAAAGCTGGATAGCTTGCCTAATATGTATATTTTTGACAAAAGGTCACATAACTTACATGTTCATGTGTAATCTAACGAAAATTAGCTGCAAGCCTACCATTAAATATCAATGGTATTTATGGTTAAATCTTGTCTTTGCTATGTTATTATGCATCGATCAAATCGAAGCTTAAACATCCCCCCCCCCAGGTAACCCCCGGGCGTTTGACCAGCGTTCATGCCCGCGGGGGCAGGAATTTGACACAAGGGTGTCCCGGGGGTCGGGCATTTGAACGTAAGGGAGGGGAGGGTCGGGCATTTGAACAAAACAGATATATCTAATCGAACGATTCATAGTTCCCACAGTGAACTCGCATGACATAAATCAAAGCATTTCTCAAACAAAATACTACAATTTAAATCACCCAACCTTTTAAGCTTGTACCTGTGATTCTAGGATGTACAATATTTACAACATATATTGTGATAAAAACAGCTCACTGTCACTGAATTTGAGTCCTCTTCGGCGACGATTCCATAGTTTGTCATGGCAGTTCGATTTTGTAAAGTATAAAGAAGGGAGAAATCAATGTATTTTTTCAATTTCAGTCCCGGGGGTGGGGGCATTTGATCACAAATCCATCATAAATGGTGGGGCATTTGATCGGCAATCTTGTCTCGGGGGTGGGGAATTTGACCATAAAAAATTCAAAAGTTCAAATACCCGGGGGTTGCCCGGGGGGGGGGATGTTTAAGCTTCGATTTGATCGATGCATTATTCTGTATTAAGCCCCACTCTCATTTTCAATAATTCAACTTTTTAAAGTATAATTTTTGATTATGGAATTGTAAATACAAGTAAGTTTTTCTCCTTTTTTTATAATATAGTTTCACTTTGAATTGTGATGAATTTATCAACAAATGCATTTAATACTAGAAGTGAACCAACAGACTTCAAAAACATTATTGTGAGTTGTGTATTCACTATTTTCAGAGTAGTACAATTTTTTCTTTTTAAATTTAACTTTTCAACTTGAAAGTTCAAAATTATTTTAAATATACAGTCACTCTTCGAATGCGAGGTTCCTCGAATGGGAGGAAATATTTTTGTCTTTTGTTAAAAAAATCCCGGCGCATGAGAACTCTGAGAAATTTTCCTTTAGCAATAAATAAACGTCTTGGGTGGTGTGTTATTCTGACAGAAAAACAATGGGAAACCTTACTTGAAGGACAAACGCGGTTTCATAAACGGTTCTGAGAAATTTGAAGTAAAAATTCGCATGTTGTCGATTTATTTTCCATTTTGCCTTTCTATCGCTTGTAAGCGCTGTGTATGAAAACAATAAATAGAATACCATTACATACTTCGAGGTGCTTTGTTCTACTTCTAATTCCTGTATTTTTCTTCCAAATATATCCATACCTAAGAATGAAATATCCATTGC
>JAOBRG010357140.1:0-12914 GCA_027574985.1 Umimayanthus nakama
TTAAAATAAGGCATTCTCCCTTTGATAACTAGAACGTCAGGTCGAAATTTGCCTGAACTACAATACAAGATGTTTTTTACTTAAGGTTACCGTTCATGTTAGAACAGATCCAAACTTCAAAAAGGAGAGTTGCGCAGAATACAAATATACATGAAATGAATTTCTAGTAAAAAAAAGTTGCTCAATACGTCAAATAGTTTGAGAGACATGACGAACGAAAGTTTTTACTGGAAGGAGAGAGACTTGTTTTGGCTAAAACTACAAAAATGTAAAGGATCAAAGCTCCCTTTATTTTTAATATCATGCTGTTAAATTTGGCAAGTTGATAAAATAATAGCCGAAGACGAACACCTTTTTGACGAATTTTGAAGTTCCGTTCCAATTATTATTTATTAGAAATATTGCTCAAACAGTGCAGTTTTGAATGCTGCAAATCGTGAATTTTCTTCAAGTGCTTGCAGAAAGTTAAGGACGGTTTCAATCAAAAACCGGCACTATGAAATTAAAGTGCAAATGGTACTAAAACTGATAAACAAAACACAAATGGCGTTAATTGAAGCTGACAGCCGCATTGACATCTAGAAGTAAAAGGGTTAGCTTGAATTATGTAGCTTGCATTCGTTTACAAACAAAACTTTTTAAACAAACTCTTCCCTATAATCTAGATAATTTTATAAGCTTTTCATTGGTGTATAGGTTTGTGGGTAACCGATGCGTATTAACGAAAATAATTACGAAAAACTGAAAACACCGCTCAAGGTGAACTGTAACCTTCACTGTACGACACTTTTCTTTTCTCTAAATGGCAAAAACTAGCCAAAACTGGCACATGCATTCATCGCGCAACGCAATGCAGATCTTGAGACCTGTTACCCCAATACATCCTTAAAAAAAATGTCATAAGCGATACTTAAGTTATTATATGAATATTTTTAGTCTTAAATCGACAGGAAACGAGAATATTCATTGCCGCTTAGGGTTGCGGCTAAGTGATGAGATGTATTTATGCTCCCGAGTGGTATTTAGAGTAGGCCTAGTTTAGACATCGTGCTTTCACCGCACGGTTGCGTTTTAGACACGGCACCGAACACTGCACCCAATTGCTTTTGGACTAAAATATGTTGGTTGCTCAGGTTTACGGCGCCAAGTACTGTTAAGTGCTTAATCGGTGTGCCAGTTTAGACATTGAGCTTTCAGCAAGCTTTCACCGCGCCAAATCGAAATAATTGAACTTGATGTGGTGAAAGCACGATATCTGAACTAGGCCTTAGAACCTTCAATCTTAGCCCAACCATTCTCAACTAGTATTGCCACAAACGTGAACTAATGATACCGTGCAGGCAATTTTTGAAACGCGCTTTTACCGTGGCCATACGGAACATACGGCAAAACAAATTTCAGAGTCTCTGCAAAAAAAAATATTGAGATGCTGCAACGGTATTTTTCTTAAACAGGATTTTGCAATTCTAAATCTGTTAAGCTTTTAGAAAATGTGTACTTCGTTTGGTTTGAATTGGAACCTTTTGCTGCTACAGGCGAAAAATTGGGGAGCTGTTAAAAAAACCTGACATACTTACTAAGTCCCTCAAAAAACATTAAAACGGATCTCCATTCTCTCTAAGATATAACTTTTGCAAGTTCATAAATTAACCCCAACTGAAAGAAGCTAAGCTATAAATTTATCAGAGAGATACTAAACTCACGTTTTCCAATGTTGCATAATCGTAGCATTCATCGGACGTAATACCAAAGTGCTGGTTAGTCGTGTTAAACCCTCGATCTTTCAGCTCACACACACGAAATTGTCCCTGACCACGAGTCTTGTAGTTGAACGCAAAACAGTTTGCCTCTGTCAAGCAAAACTGTCCGCACTTCATCAAACAGTCCGCCGTGGTTGTCCTGATCGTATGACCAGTGAGTCTCTGGTTCTGTTTTATATTGAAGTAGCCAGATCGAGCATTGTCGTCTCGAACACAGCCAAACGTTTGAAGGAAGAAGGGACCAAGCAAAGTAAGAATGATATACATTATACAATGTCGCTCTCAAATTTGAATTTCTACAAAGAGTAAGACATTATTTTATACCTTGCAACCATTAATATTGATTTGGTAGGTGTGGCTTGGCACGGAAGTATCAGATACTTAAAACCCTCGGAAGTCCAAGCCATTTACTGTTACAAGTTGGCCCAAGGGGAGGGGGGGGTCATTTGGCCCCTTCCATAGATTTTCGAAACGGTTGCACATAAAAGATCATGCTTTTGCATGAAAGTAGCTTTTGGTTTGCTAATTACTTTCCATCACAACAATCAAGTTTTAATTAAGAACTGTTGCTATGGCAACAGTCGTTTCACAACATGTCCGCCATCTTGGCTTCCATCTTGGATTCTTCAAAAAAAATTTTTTTACCCAAAACTGAAGCAAATTTTATTGAAATTGGTAGAAAACATGTATTTTCAGCCTAAATAGGAATATAATTGAGAATGGACTTTAAAAAAAAGAAATGAGAACCAATTTTTCATAAAATTTACAGTTTTTTATTTCAAACTTCAATTTGCATAATTAATTACGCATAAATTATAAATGATGACATTATCCAATTAACGTCAAAAAATGCGCTCATTATCGAACTACAGGTACCGAAAGTTTCATTTTGATTGCTTGAAAGCTTCAAATTTTAGGTCAGAAAAACCTATGGGGGGCCCATTTGACCCCCCCCTCCCCCCCTTGGACTTTCGAGGGTTAAGTCTAGCTGTAGGTTGCCAAGTTACTGAACTTCGTGCATAGATCTTAAAAAAATAAGTGGTTACAAACTCTAAATAATAATAATAATAATAACAGTTAATTGGCACTTTGAGAACAAAAAAGTGTTCGTTTGATTTGTATAATTAATGTAAATTTCCATAATGTCTTTTTAAAACAAATTTGCAAGTAATATCAATAATAGAAATATCATTTAACGATAATGCATAGTAATATAAACTCTTTTAATCGAAAGCAGCAAAATTAGAATTAACTTCAATTAAATTACTCATAAACAGAGATTTTCTGTGTTTAAAGGTATTGCCATGGCAACTCGAACAAGAAGTGAAACTCGTCTCATATCTTATTGCTAAGGTATAATTTGCATGTTCGTTGATCTCTAGGTATGTTCTTATAACGTTCTCGTTCTATAGAACCAATCATTTTTTGATGAAAGTTGAGCACTCACACTGACAATGAAACATAAAATAACCTCACTTATTGCGTGGTAAAGAACTTTCAAGTACCACGCAAACCGATAAAACGAGAACTGAGTTGCCAGTCACGAAAAGCAAATTAAAGTAACAGTTCCAGAGAATTTACCCGTAACGGTTTTCATTTGTGTTATCGCATCGGATACAGGGACGTTTCGTTCCCAGGACGATTTATTTTCGGACGATTTGTCTGGGGACATTTCTAACGTTAATTCCCGTCGCAGTCGTGATAGCAATCATTCTGAAAGCAGTATTTTTTGGCAGTGAACATAATGAAAATGAAGAGAATCTTCTTTACCGTTCCTCTAAACTTACGCAGTTCAGTGTGCAGCGGTTCGAAAGAACAGACATGAACATCCCTTCATACAAACTTAGTTCAAACGTTGATTTAAAATTGAACAGTGACTTTGAAGGTTGTTTGAGAGCAAACTCTAAGATTGCAGTTAAGATTAAAAGTTGCTTGACACTAGCATGATATTTTAAGGTTTTTTTAGTTTGATGCCAGATACAGGAATCGAGGTAAAACTGAAAGAGGTAGATCGCGACCACGAGTTAGTTTTCGAATAGGCTATTACTCCAACAACAGGACAACTTTTAACTAAATATGAAGCTGAAACTACAAATTCACTTTTAACGGTTTGGATGGCTTGAAATTTTTAAATGTTCTTGTTTTGTGCTAGGAATGACTTTGTTTGGAACGATTCATCACGGAACGAAACGTTCGGTTACCATCGCATCAAGTCAACACCAAGTCTGACCTGATGAAACCAGTGATGCTGTACCCCTGTAGAGTGATCATTACTTCAACAAACTTGCCTCTAAAACAAAGTTACTTCTTTGATTAACATGTTATAACTACAACACGACAAAAGAAATTGGGTACAATATTACAGCATACAAAAAATATTCATGGGACGAACTTATCAACAAGCAATGCTGCCGACTGAATTGATTTTTTAATTGAGTTGAATTTATTTTGCATGCATTCATCTACATATTTTAAATATAGCACTGATCCGCAAACAGCATTGCTAATCGGGGCGGACCAGTAATATAATTAGTTACTCTATTTGCAAGTGCAATATAACTACAAAAAAAGGAAAAAACTTAAACACAACCACAATTCAACTAAAAAAAAAATAATGAAAGAGGATGGGGGAGCGTTGTTTGTGTTTTTTTATAAAAAAAGCATTGTTCACATTGTTTTGTTGATTTTTTGTTTTTATAAAGCTCAGTATTTGTCCAGCAAGTTTTTTACTGCCTTGCCTATCTGGGATACATCGAAGTAACCATTATAGTAGTGAAACATGTCTAATAATGCCTTGAGCAGTTTCATTTTAAATAGTTTCTTGCGTTTTTCTCTTAAAAAAGTTGGTGTCTCTTTCCAGGTCCTTGCTTCGAATCTTGACAATGCTTTAAGGTTACCGTTCATGTTGGAACGGATCAAAACTTCGAAATTAAGATTTTCCCAGATTATAAATATACAAGAAATGAACTTCCAGTCAAAAACAACTGTTTCTCAATACGTTCAGTAGTTTGCGAGATATGACGAACGAAAGTTTTTACCGGAAGTTAAATTGTATGACGCGCGGTTTGCTTTAGGTGTGAAGTTCTCGAGACATGTTTTAGCTCAAACTATGAATATGTAAAGGATCAATGTTCCCTCAATTTTTAGAGTCATGCCGTCAAATTTGGCAAGTTGATAAAATAATAGCCGAAAACGGAAACCGTCCAGCCGAATTTTGAAATTCCGCTCCAATTATTTTTTTATGACTCAAACAGTGCAGTTTTGTATGCTGAAATTGGGGTTTTTTCTTTAAATGCCTGCAGAAAATTAAATACGACTTCAATCAAAAATCGCCAGGTCGGAGTTAGAGCAAAAATTGTGCTAAATCTCACAAATTAACTAAAAATGGTTGAAATTGAAACTGACTGCCGTATTGACGTCTTGAAACGGAATAAACAGTTTGAGTTATGATGCTCGCATTCGTTTACAAACTAAAATTTAAAAAAAATATACTTTCACCATCGCTCAGACAATTTAATAAGCTTTCCATTGATATATAAGTTTGTGGGTGCCCGATGCGTATTAACGGAGTTACATACGGAAAACTAAAAACACCGCTCAAGGTGAACGGTAACCTTAAGTTGGATTTGAAGTTTTGAGTTTTTTATGTAGAAATCGCTAGAGGCAGATGCGCACGTGTTTTAGGAACGTACAGTATTGGTATCTGTAAAGAGATTGACAATATTTCTCAGGTGCTTTTTCATAACAAACGTCGTGCATGAGGCAGCATATAGTTTCGTAATACAGAAAGATAACTGGTAAAATATCGGCTTTATGAAAGAGTGGGACGGCATGTTCTCTTTCCCCCGAAAAAAACATGAAATGCAGTATTCGCTTTTGTAGGGTGAAGATCTTATTTAAGTGGCATTTATCGGCAGAACCCTATACGACTATTGCGCAGGATATGTAAACTTTCAAAAGCATTTTAGGGGGAGAAAGTGTCCAAGAGCGCGTTTTTTATTCACAATTCTGGAATGAGAATGTTTGGTACAGAATGCATTCGCAACATTCTGATTATTCTGCCCCTGGGAGCAGAATGGATGGAATGGCTTAATAGTTTCTGTTCATTCCAAAATATGAATGCGGAATATACGAACGCGCGAATTTTACATTCTAGCCATTCTCATTCCAGATGTGATCAAAAAACGCGCTCTTAGTTTTGCGATCTATCCTACAGTTTTACAGATTTTCATTACTACGCCGATAACTACGTTTCTTTTACATGCGACCAAGTTTTCCATCACTCCAACAGCACATTTAGTCACGTGAACGTTTGATTTACAGACTGATGGCAACAACTCCAAGAGCCAGATGACAACTAAATAGTTTCCTAAACGTTGAACTTTAGATAATAAATATTGAACTGCTACCTAGTTAAAATATGCAATTAGTTACGAAACAAGACGGCGATACAAACTCTTACAACCTCAGTTTCAGCGGGACGCTGAATGTGAAGGGGTGAGTCATGTTAGGCAACAAAAATACTTACGAAAAGTTATTCTACACCACGCTATTTCTTGAACACGAAAGTTTAAAGCATGGCAGGTATTCTTGTCGTGTTTTAAAGATAGATTAACGAAATTGTTTCCTTAAGGAATGAAAGTGTCAAAACCTTCAAGAACTTCTGGGAACCCGGCATGAAGCACTTACTTTGAGTAGCCACACTGTCTGCGTTTAGATCGCCATCTATAAAAAGAGCGATAAACGCGAACACAGTACAGCTTACGTGACTCCAGTTGCCGTACTCTTGGCCTTGTTAATTGATTTTTGGGTAATGAAAAAGGGTAAAATCTGACGTGCTGAGCAACGATTGAGAAAAGGTAATGGAGATAAAAATTTCTCATGGAAATATAAAACTTCAATGCTAAGAAACAAAAGACAAAAACTTTTAACGTTAAGAAGTGAAAGATAAAACCTTTGTTACTGGAGAGAAAGATAAAAACTTTGTTACGAAGACGAATATCAAATTCCTATTGCCGTTTTATAAGAAAACGGTTGGCCCTTGGGTACACACATTTTAAAATCTGTTTTCGTAGTTGTTGTCAAACGAAAGTATGAAATTGGAATTTCCTCCAAAATTCGTTTTCTGGTGCTGCACGCAAACGGATTTTGGCAAAAATTCGTTTTCTGGTGCTGCACGCAAACAGATTTTGGAAATCGAACACCGACTTTTGTTTTCCGTTTTCACAAAAAAACGGTTGGCCCTTGGGTACACGCATTATATGGACTGAGAAATTAGTATTTGTCGAATTTATGAAACTTGTGATGGACTGTTTTTTGGATTCTGGAAATTACGTGCAGTTATTTGTTAATACTATGGAATTTACACTGGATTGAGTTTCACATAGTTGTTTATTGCTGTCATTGTGGAATTTGTCATGAATTTCATTGACGAAAGCGAGGATTGTTTGGAAGAAGTGAAACAAGACAAGGCAAAGCTGTTTCTAAGCTTCTGCTTTTACACGATCTCGCCACTAGCCGAAGGGCCGTGCAGAGTGTTCAAAATGTTCTTAACAAAAACAAAGAAAAGTTTTTGGAATTATTATCTGCATTATCTGATGAACATGCAAAACGAAAAGACAAAGCGAACAGGCAAAAAGTTGTTATGGAAATGGAAAGAACTTACCGAATTTGAATTTACTAAATTTTAAGATCGTGCACAGGAGACTTTGGACAACAGAAAAGATGATTCGACAAATACTGCAACTATAGATTCAGAAGCAGTCCGCCAGTCCAAGGATTGACCGATGGAAAAATAAATGAAACTGGACTAAGGAAAGGAGACGAAACCTTCTTTGGAAGCAATTCGGAAGTCAAGCTGAAAAAAAGCAGAAAGAAAAGTTGTGAAGTGTGTAGAAACGATCATGGAATCTGGAACTACGAGAAATTCAAAAGGATGAGTGTGGAAAAAAAATATGGGATGTCGCGAAACAAATGAAATTTTGTTTCCAGTTTCTTGAAGAAGGACATACGGGACAGACTTGTTTCAGAGGTCGCGTGTGTCGACTGAATGATTGCAAAGGGAAACAACACCAACTGTTGCATGCGACACAACCGTATCGGTCAAGTGACTAGGAAAATGAAGCTGTTGAATCAAATGCCAAGACGTCCCAGACAATGGGGGGTATCGACTAATGGACAAGTTGGGGCATTTTGAAACTGTTCCGGTTGAATTAACTTAGACGGTGGGGATTGCAGCATTAATGTCAAGATGGAAGCCTTCACAACGACAAGAGTCACAGGAAATATGAAAGTAACCAATTGGAGTGAAAATGCAATCAAGTTGGATAATCTGAGAGAAATTTAAGTTTCCGAACATTGATCCACGACCAATTGTTGACTTAACCATTGAGGTTGACCATGCTGATTTACAGTGTAATCTTACAAAGATGTTTGTGGAAAGCCTGGGCAACAAATTGCAAGGCAAACACCTCATGGATGGACTTGTACTTGAAATCCAAACTCGGAAGTTTTGTACGAGAAGATAGCAAGCTTGAAGAAATTGATTCTACACTCTGAAAGTTTTGGAGATTGAAACTGTGGGTACTGTTAAAAGCAACATGTGTCTCACTGTAGAAGAGCAAATTGCACTGAATAAAGGAAGGGTCACTCTAGTTCCTGAATGATTGATACCAAGATTCAATTCCATGGAAAGAAGATACACCGAAACTGCCAAACAACTACGATATTGCTACTCGTAGACTGCAGAATACTGAAGAGAAATTGATCAAGAATCCAGAAATTGCAAAAGTCTACGCAGAGAAGATTAACGAATATGTGGATAAGGATTATATTCGTAAAGTTGCACCAGAAGAGTCAAAGGGAAAATTGTACTTGCCCCAATTCCCGGTTGTACGGCCTGAAAGAGAAACCACGAAGATTCGAATTGTACTTGATACTTCTGCCAAATGTGAAGGAGTGTCTCTGAATGATACGATGAAGCCAAAGTTCAGAGTTACAGAACGACCTATTTGATGTTCTATTGGGGTTTAGAAGACACTCAGTAGTTCTTGTCTGTGACATTGCTTAGATGTGTTTGAGAACTGAGATTACACCTCGAGACAAAATTTATCGTCGCCTCCATTGGAACGATTTGATTCCAGACAAAGAACTAGATGAGCACGAATACAATTGTGGCGTCTTTGGCATCAGTTCCTCACCGTTTCAAGCTCGATTTGTTTCTCAAAATAATGTTATAGTGTTCCCAACGACAGCCAAAACCGTATTGAGATCTACCTACATGGATGATAGCACAGGCTCGGTTTCAGATGAAAATCAAGGAATTTAACTGTACAATCAGCTGTCAGAGTTGTGGAGAAAAGCTGGATGGCTGTCGGAGTCATCACCAGTTCTGGAGAGCGTTCCACCCGAAGACAGAGCAACTGATTTTGATCTAGACAAAGATCACTTGACGTCAGCAAAGACTCTAGAACTACTGTGGCTCGCACAAAACGATTTTTTTCATTCAATGCAATGTATCGCCAGACGACAAGTGTAAGTTACGTACGCGAGAGTTTCTGAGAAAGATTGCCAAGTCGTTCGACGAAATAGGATTTCTTGCTCCATTCCTAATCAGAGTAAAGGTCCTATTTCTAGAAATGTGGTCCGCAGGGCTATAATGGGATTAATTTCTTGATAAACACCTGACCATGAAAGCCAAGAGATGGTTTGAAGAACTACCTGTCAAGGTTCTAAGATGTCTAAAGCTTACACAAGATGAAGAAATCCAAGCTAATCACATTCACACAAATTGTAGACGCTTCCCAAGAAGCTTAAGGAACTGCTGTTTACAACAGAATTGTGTACAAGAATGGAACTGTGTCTACACGCCTGGTGGCTGCAAAAACACGCGTGTAGCACTATAAGCAGCGGTAAGCATACCTTGATTGGAATTAATAGGAGCAATTGTTGGATTGCCGCTTGAAAAAATAATCCGCAAAGTTTTGGAATTAGCACTGAGGCGCGTTATCCTCTGGTCAGACAGCTACAATACCCTATGGTTGGTACACAGGAGAAGTCGACAGTACAAACCATTTGTTGCAAATCGAATTGGAGAGATTCAAAGCAACACAAGTGCTGAATAATGTCACCACATCCCGACTTCCCAGAATCCTGCCGATCTATTGACAAGAGAAAATCCGACAGAAGCAATGAACGAATCATTCATGTGGTGGAGAGGTCCTAAATTTCTACAAGAAGATGAATCCAAATGGCCAATTTTCATCGTTAAGCAAGCAGTTGCAGCAGACGACGAGATAAAGAAGAGACGTCGCTCCGATTTAAAGACGAAAGTTGTAACTTCACCAAAGCTGCAAAAGTATTGCTTGAAGAATTCACAGCCAGAAAAGCGCAAGAACCAGAAAAGGGGGGTTTCAAGTTAATTCAAGAAAGCAAGAAAACAGGTTGGACCTAAGAAATTTCTCAAGTTGGAAAAGACAGCGTGTTCAAGCCTGGGCTCGAAGATTCATAAAGAATTGCCAACTACCGACAGAGGAACGACAGAGAGGAGAACTGACACCAGAAGAGATTTTAGATGAGCAAATAGAGTCGATCAAACAAGCGTAAAAGACAGCGTTCCCAGAAAAGTACTTAGCACTTGAGCAAGAAAAACAACTACCACGAAACAGCAAGTCGATGCCTTTGAATCCGAAATTAGATTAATGTGCTCTCATAAGGTCCGACAGTTGTTTGAAATATGCCGAGTCCATTCCTTTTGACACGCGATATCCAAATATCTTACCGAGAAAAAACTGGATCACGGAACTTATTGTCAAGTTCCATCACGAAGGAAATCATTCAGGAACAAACCATGTATTTGTCTCGCTGTCATCACAATTGTGGGTAATTTCTGAATAAAAAGAAATCAGAGAATGGGAGAAAGAATACAGTGTTTGCAGACGAAGGAAAGCCGGCATCAGCAGCATTTCAAGTTATGGCGGCAATCCCAAGAGAAAAAATTGTCGCACTTAGAGCGTGCTCACACAGCCGTAGACTAAGGAGGTCCATTTATAACCACTTAAGGTCATGGCAAACACATAACGAAGCGCTATCTATTCCTACTCACGTGTTTAGCCACGAGAGAATTAGTCACCATGAAGTGGCGTATTCTCTGGACACTGATTCATTTCACAATGCTTTTTATCGGATGACAAGTTGAAAAGGACTACCCAAAGTTATATTTTCTGATAATGAAAGTAATTTCATCGGCGCTGAAAGAGTTACGCGAACTGCTAGAACAGCTGGATCAAGAAAAGACAAACAGATCGATGTCCAACAAAGGTATAAAGTTGAAGTTCAACCCTCCAGCAGCGCCTCATTTAGGTGGTATTCACGAATCAATGATAAAAGCAGCTAAGAAAGCTATCAAGGCAGTATTAGGAAACGCAGACATAAAGGACGGAGATAATTAATGTGATAATTATGAAATGAACTTGGTCTTTATTCTTTGTAGTGTTCGGAGTTAGAGGAGATTTTGTTGTAAGTTTGTCAGTCAGCGTCATTCAGTATCAAGCCAGGGTGAAGAATAAATCTGCAAGATATTACAAGCAAGATGTATGGATTTATTACTTGACGTCTGACCAAATTGCAAACTCAAACATTAATATCACTTAAAGGATTGCAAGATACCCACACTTGGGCAAAATTGTCTAGGCGGCAAAGGGGCTTAAAAAAGGTGAAGGCAACGTTGATTATCTTGATGTGGCACTTCGGATGCGACATGATTACGTTGATGTGAGTCAAGGTAACTTGGTCGAAGAAAACGCCCGCTTTGGTTTGATCACAGGTGCCAACGGCTGGACATCTGAAAAAGGTGGCAAGTGAAAGGTATATTATCTGCAATTCGTTGTAGGGTAAAACTGAATTTATAAAGTAAAAGATTAGAAACTTGGAGCGAGTTAAAGCTAGTCGACTGATCTGAAATAGTCGCCATTGGTGTGAGAGCTGCCAGCCTTTCACTAATTATGAGTATAAGGGAGTCAAATTTAGCCTAGAGAGCAAACTACGCAAAGAATCCTATAATAAGCACATATTACCATTGAAACACGTCAAGTAAGGTTAAGTCAACATTTTTATTTCTTGAAATAGCTCTGTCGAACTGAAAGTTAGTAATTTAATAGCAATTTTATTTATTTCCCATACATTTGCTTATGTTTCAGCCGACGCCGTTGGCGCCTGTGGTTTGATGCGAAACGTGACGTTCACGGCCAATAAAGCCTATTGGAGAATTGAATAAAAGACAGTAAAGGGGACCTTTTGCTTGGAAGGTCCAATTTAGTAGTGCAGTAACATAAAAGGATCACTGAAATGTTACTATTTTATTCTAAATATAAATATAGTTCAGAAACTACATTGAAGTAGATAACTGAACAGAAAGTGTATGTAAAATGTAGAAAGTGAAGGAGAAAAACAGGTAGTTCGGTTTCTAGTTCGGAAAGTACAACAGCTCAGAACAGAAGAAATCAGAGAATCAAAAGGAAAGCAGGCGGCTAACTTCAATTGCAAACAAGCAGTTATGGGACCCACGTGGCAGCCTTACAGCCACTTAAGCAAGAAGACGCACTATAAAAGGAACTTTAGTCAAGCCATTTTCAAGTCCCGCGCGCTAGCAAAACCTACAAATAAAAGTAAACGTGGCGGCCACAACAGGCGTGACAGTATAAGTAACGAACAGGCTTTGTAATGTTTTTATAGTCATAGTATTCCACGCTTTATTTTGTTTGAATACGTGTGATAACTGTTACAACTACTGTTGCTTTTATTTTCCAGTCCGGTGAATAAACAAATCATAGTCCATTTTTTTACCTTCTATATGAAAAGTAGTTGACCGAATTACACCATAAAACAAATGACTTTAATGACTCAAGTTTATACTAAAACCTGAAACTAGAAGTAATCACAGATTAGTGAAGTGCGTTCGACGATCATTTTAAAAAAAGTTGAGGTATCATCACTCTTGTTCATTTCTCCTGGACTGTAGACGGTTATTTAAAACAACAACAGTTTTAGACATGTATTCATCAGATGGGTGACTTAACACACATATCTAGAGCGACAACAGGAAAGGGGGCTTGGCGGCAACGAACTTGTGTCCAGCTACATTAGGCTGCCAGTACA
>JAOBRG010357151.1:0-12912 GCA_027574985.1 Umimayanthus nakama
CCTCTGAGATGATTCCACTAACAGGTTCATACTACCATTTCCACCTCCTCTGAGATGATCCCACTTACAGTTTCATATTACCATTTCCACCTCCTCTGAGATGATCCCACTTACAGTTTCATACTACCATTTCCATCTCATCTAAGATGATCCCACTTACAGTTTCATACTATCATTTCCATCTCCTCTGAGATGATCCCACTTACAGTTTCATACTACCATTTCCACCTCCTCCTTGATGATGTCATCATTTACTTTTTCCTACTATCAATTCCACTTCCTCTAAGATGATCCCACTTACAGTTTCATACTACCATTTCCACCTCCTCTGAAATGATCCCACTTACAGTTTTATACTACCATTTCCACCTCCTCTGAGATGATCCCACTTACAGTTTCATACTACCATTTCCATCTCCTCTGAGATGATCCCACTTATAGTTTCATACTACCATTTCCATCTCCTCTGAAATGATTCCACTTACAGTTTCATACTATCAATTCCATCTCCTCTGAGATGATCCCACTTACAGTTTCATACTACAAATTCCACCTCCTCTGAGATGACCCAACTTACAGTTTCATACTACCATTTCCACCTCCTCTGAGATGACCCAACTTACAGTTTCATAATACCATTTCCACCTCCTCCTTGATGATGTCATTTACTTTTTCCTACTATCAATTCCACTTCCCCTCAGATGATCCCACTTACAGTTTCATACTACCATTTCCACCTCCTCTGAGATGATCCCACTTACAGTTTCATATTACCATTTCCACCTCCTCTGAGATGATCCCACTTATAGTTTCATACTACCATTTCCATCTCCTCTGAGATGATCCCACTTACAGTTTCATACTACCATTTCCACCTCCTCTGAGATGATCCCACTAACAGTTTCATACTACCATTTCCACCTCCTCTGAGATGTTCCCACTTACAGTTTCATACTACCATTTCCATCTCCTCTTTGATGATGTCATTTACTGTTTCCTACTACTAATTCCATCATCTCTTTGATGATGCCACTTACTGCCTCTTATTATAACTCCCACATCTTCTATGACGATGTCACTAACTGTTTCCTACTACAGTATCACTCACATCATATCCGTGATGATATCGCTTTCTGCTTCCTACTATAAATACCACGTGTTGTGTGACGATTTCACTTACCGCTTCTTAATATAACTCACATCTCTTCCGTGATGGTGTCACGTTTTGTAGCCAAATTTCACTGTGGGAGAGCTCACATTTTTTATAAATCGATATCCAAAACTGACCGAACTGTAAACCGCCCAAAGAAAGCACCGCGGCTGCAACATAGCCCGCATTTGCGTATCTTGTATCCTTGAATCTAAGATGATCCACTGCAGAAACTTTGGAGCAAGATAAGAGAAAATTGTTGCAGTGAGAGATTCAGCTCTATACGCTTATCCAGACTGCTCGGGCGAAATTACACCATTTTCAAAGCTAAATTAGCTAAAAAACCCATTCTTTTTAGAGGAGGAGATTAAGGTGTACCTATACATCAGTTGATAGGAATAACTTCCCCTTTCCACCCATCTCCCCCCTACCAAAACAAAAACCAGAGAATTTTTAAAACCTTACCGTCACGGAAAGTTGCTCTTCAATATGTTGGAAACTCAAACTCTCATAATAGATTTTCACTTCAAGCATGTTGTCGCTAAAAATGAAACAATGATAAATAAGGTCGACCAAATTTTAAATGATATAACCACGGATTATCTAAACACCATTTAACTTGAGGATGCGGTGTGTTACAATGAAACTCCAAAAATGTTTCTATAATATTCAAGGCGTTTGTTAAGTATTCATAACAAGAACAGTTTTTTCTGCGTCCGGAAAGCCCGCGTTGTTGAATTATTTTTTGCCATTTATCTGCTAGTTTATTGGCCGGATAGAGAGACACATTTTTGTTCCATAAGTTTCTGAGGGTACACCGAGAATACAGTTTTGCTCCAATCTTTACAAGGTTTTCATACCTAAAACAGTACGACTGTTGCTGTTCTAACTGATGTTTCGCCAATCTGACATGTGTGGAAGTCATCTTCAGTGTCAATGTAAAATTAGTAGATCTGTATTTAAAATTCAAAGTCTTAACGGCAGTTTTAAACACTACTTGTTTATCCTCAGTGTCCGCTTAATTTCCCGTACAACGTCTTTTAGCTTTAAGGCTGGTACTACCGCGCGCTGGTAGCATACCACAGACTTGTAAAGGTCACCAGGACACACACAAACAAAACTGAAGCTCGCACAAACCAAACAAACCCGACTTTCACTATTCAGTGTCACAGAACCACTGACGTTAGGGACCTTAAGGCTCTTGCGAGCATGCTCAACATGTTGCGTTTGTTTTCATGGAACCACAACAATGTTGGGCTTTGTTAGCACTTGTTGCGTAATGTTTGAAACCGGTCAATCTTTTGGGCGGGTGCAAACGGACGTAAAACAGCTGGCCAAAAACGGCCAACAACACGCAACAATGTTGTGACTTGTTGCGTACGTTCTTCTGTTGTTACAAGCACTCGCTTTGACGACCACAATCGCCCGGGCGACTACAAAAACCGCTACAACCATTTACTATATGATCTGTAAATGACACACTATAAATAGAGAAGCACAGTATTCTATGACCAGTGTACATTACCCGATCGAATGACTGAAGTTCTTCTTTTCCATTTCGGTTAGAATCATTTTCTGCAACATCAAAACATTAAAAAAAGTTTTGATCATTACAAACTGAATTGCTGCTAACAAGGATCTAAGGGGCTACAGCACAGATCTAAAGGGGCCCAATGCTAAGGACATGCGCGGTTGCTTTGGATGTTTTACACCTCGTGGCTATTGATGGTTCAGCAGTCAGTGCCACAAAATACAAGTGTGCTTTTATGATAAGAATCCTTTTTAAAAATTAAATTTGTCTTCTTGGGCCGGCCGAAAGAAACAGTAAAAGTCGCGACCAACTGATTAATTACAAGCAAGAGAAAACTAAATTCTCAAGACCATCTCAAAACACAACAACAACACCGGTCAATCAATAAAACAGGATTGACATGTCATGTGATTAAACAAGGAAAATGTGTACTTAATATATAGGGATAACCTGAAATGAGTACACTAAGAACTTGCTTACATTGTACCAGTAAGAATTTCGTGCCAAAGCAAGGTCGTTCTGGTACTTAACATTACAGTAATAAGAAGCAGTATTTAGCGAGAAAAAAATGTTTTCCAATACCATAAGCCACTGAGCATAACCATCCATCGGATTATAACCGTCCCCCTCCACAAATCTGAGACGAAAAACTTAATCCACTTATAAGTGGAGATTCAAGACGCAAGACTCCCTCAAGATACAAGGCCCCTGCGAATATGTTCTCATTACAAATATGTGACCATGAAAAAGTGCATTGAAAGTTATGCATTCACGGGCACAGTGCAAGAAGGACTGACCTCAAAACTCTTGGAAGGCCATTTACCGGAAGATATGGACAACTGAAAATGCTCGTCCCTGTAAGAACGATGGACATAAATCAACCTCTCGGAAACTCTTAAAAACTAAAAATCAAGCTTGGTCCCAGTCATTTAGAACTTGGTAATAAAAAATTACTGAAACTATGTATTCCATTCAAATACATCTGATCGCCTATACTTTTCCACGCGCGTGTGGTTAACCTAAAGCGTTCTCTGCATTAACCCTGACATTATGTATCTGCTGCGGAGGGAGTGGGGGAGGGGGTATGGGGAGGGGAAGGAGAAGGGGAGGTCGGTAACTACGCCATGATTTTAAACATACGACAAAACCGTAGATTTGCGTAGCGTGTGAGGACACTTTCGATGAGAAACTCCACATTTTTGCCGTGGCCGTAGTGTAGCGTAGAAAATCGTAGGATTTTGCCGGATTTGTTCAAAAATTTTGTCAAACTTTAAGTTTTGAAGAAAACTGCAGAAAGTTAAAGGATTGTTGCAATTTGTGTGCGTGTGCGGATGGAGAAGAAAACAGCGTTCAAGTGGACCAAAGGAGCTTGGAACAATGGTCTGAGTCGCCATTGTAATGTATAGAGCAACTGAGCATGATATTATTTGTGTCGATTTTGAACTAATTATAGCAAAAGCTAAAACTAACTATAATTAAAACTAAAAGGACTCACTTTGAAACAAGATAATTTGGACACATTGAAAAAGGGTAATCTGTGACATGAACTTGGTGGACCATACCCTGAAGTACAGAACAACTCACTTATCTGTAACTGTTTGAGACAGTCAACGCGGGAGTCAAGGTCAAACCATACTTCTTATTGGGTTAAAGTGTTCATCTTTATTGACTAGATTGTTTCATGTTATAAGAATAGCTAAGTTTTTAAACTGATGTTTATTACATTTTGCGCCATTTCATGTTACACAACTTAACAACGCATGTGCAGTTTAGGTGTCAAGGAAGTGACAGCAGTGGACAGCTTTTTTGCTCTTGTTGGAGCTCGTCTCACTGCAAAGCCAGACACTGAACAGGATACAAGAGTTTTTTTCCAGTGTCCATTACTTCCAAGGCAAACCGCGTAATTAAGTTGTGTATCATTTTTTCCCATGCCTTGAGATTACAGCCAATCAGAGGCACGGAATGCCGTTGCATATTCTGCGGTATGCAACAACTGGTTTTCCGTTCAAAAACCCCGACATTGCATGCGCGCAAAAGTTTGCTGAGGTCCTTTTGTGGACTTCTCAAGAACCAACTCCGAAGCCTTTCAACACCTGCAAAACAATTACGAATGATTCCGATCACGTCCGGGAATTTTCCGAAGATCTTCGAACACTTGCGAAGATTTCCGAAGGTTTTCCGAATATTTCCGAACACTTCCTAAGACTTTCCAAAATTTTCAAGCATCGTTTAATCTCGTGTTTATACGGAAAATGTAAGTGTCGTGTGGCGGGCATATTCCACGGACGGTATCCCACTCGAACATTGCATAATTAGTATATATTACGTTTGGCCTTTGCAAGTTTACTACATTTTATGTCAGTATCACAATTTGCCTAGTGCTGTATTTTTCTGTATAACAAACTCACCTGCACGGTTCAGGGCAATCACAGTTACGTTCTCCCATCTTAAACTTGTTTCTGACTTTCTGAAGACAATGTACTGAGGTATAAAGCAAATATAGGCACAATAAAGAACACTTGATTTTGTTCAATTTATTGTTGTCTTTTGATTTCTAGAATCAACTATGAGGTACCTATGTCCACTAAGTCGGGAACACACTGGGTGATTTTATAAGCTGATCGAAATTCGATCGCTGCGATGGGCGATTAAAATCGCCTAGTGTGAGCACCAGCTGCTCATGGCTTAGAACTTTTGGTAACAACGTCAGTTTGTCCAGTTTGTGGTCTTTAACGCTTAAACTTTGGCGTTTTATCTATTTTATAGGTATTTATGAGTCCTTTTCGAGTTCAAAAGCTCGTGCATTATATTTTGCCAGTATGTCTGGGTGGCTCGACACTAATAAAGAGATATGTAGCGGTGGTTTTTCAAAGTGGTAAGTTAAAGTGTTTTATATACGAGAGATTACCAGATCTACCTCTCGTCGTTTTGCTACGATTATCCAGAACTGCTTCTAAGTTACGTACAAGAAAAGATTTGACTCGCCTGGTTGCTATAGCAAAAAGACTGTAACGCGACCTTCTGAGATAGGAATGGGACTAAATCACAGCCAACCACTTAGCGCTAAGAATTGGAACTGAAGTCATCTGGAATTGTGAACTGTTTGTTTTAAAAAGACTTTTGCATTAAAAATTGACTAGAAAAGTGCACGTTTTTGGTGCGGTTCTTGGAGAAGTAGAACCCCGTTGTAAAACAAACAATTTCGCTACCAAACCATGCAAGTTCGACAGAAATCAAAGGTTTTAAAGTTGTATTGACTGACAAACTTGTCTTTTCGTTGATGCTTTGTTTAATAGATTACCACTCAATTTTCACGTTCAAATTTGCAATTAACTTTCACCCGAATCCGTACGATTACTGTTACTACACGATTTTTTTTATAAGAACCGGTAACTTTCGGCTGAGGCTGGGCTGTTCTAAATCTTTTTGCGGTTTCAGCCTTAATTTGTTCTTATTTCCTAATATTTCCAAACAGTGGATAAGTTGTCTGGAACAATGAAAGGGTGCTAAGCAATACGTGTTTGCTGTTGTTTCACCCCTGAACTGTATGAAAATTAGTTGAAACTGTCAATTCAATGCAGTGTCCACAAACTAGACGTGCTTGCTTATCACTCTTCCAGCGCCCGATGACCAGCTATTTCTAGCGAGTCTTTTTTAATTTTTTTTTAAATTTATCTTATCAAATTTTCAGACTGGTGGTTGTTCTTAACTTGTCCTTAATTTTTGGGCAAATCTCAACCTGGGTGCTCTTATAAAGTTTGTTCTTATAAAAAATAGCCCTGTTTACACGGCAAAACTAACCCGGGTTCGACCAGGGTTAAAACTTACCCAGATGCTTTTTACACGACACTTTTCTAAACTTACCCGGGTCCAACCCGGGCAAGCAGTGTTTTCACGTCAAAAACTGACCCAGGTTAGTTTAAACCCGGCTCGAACCCAGGATAACTTGTGCCGTGTAAACAGGGCTTAAATTTGGTCTTCGTAGGGAATTGTATAAAAAGAAATGTTTGTAAAAGTTAACTGGCTCCATTCTGACTTTGAACGGGTGAAACTAATAATTATGCTATGCTAGCGCTTGACGGAAGCACAAGATAACAAAATGATTGCAAAATAGATGAAATCATTCACACTCAAATTCCCCCCAATGAATTGAATAACATACACGCTTTTTTTATAAGAACAAACTTTATAAGAACACCCAGGCTGAGATTTGCCCAAAAATTAAGAACAAGCTTAGAACACTCACCAGGCTGAAATTTTGATTAGAAAAATTTAAGAAAATTTATTTAATTCTTGTACACAGAATGAGACATGCACGTATAAAAGATCTGTTAGAATTAGCTGGGTCATAAAGCGCTGGAATAATGATAAGCAAGCTCGTGACGTTCGCGGACAATGTACAGACAGTGTCAATCTTTTTCGCATCGGTACAGTAGCATGAAATGATAGCAAACATGTGTTTCTTAGCGTCGTTTTATTATTCCGACTGGAATTACCAGAAAATAAGAACAATTTAAGAACAATTTGAGGCTGAAATCACCAAAAAATTAAGAACAGCCCAGGCTGGGCCGAAAGTTACTGGTTCTTATAAAAAAGCGTGTATTTTCGTTGTCTTTGTCGATTGGTATCCAAAAGAGTGCTTACATTACAAGATGAAAAACTACCTTGAGATCCGTTGGTCGCAGAATTGCAGACTGTCATGTTTGGTTGACTGTACTGGATCTCAGCACAGTGGCACTCTTGGTGCTGTTTGGTAGCCAGGCATATACGCTGACAAGTCTTCAAATTGAACAATACATATTAGGTTATAAACAAAATTAGCTGGAATAAATCAAAACAAGGCATTATGTAAGCGACCAATGTTAATCTAAAAATATCAGAGGACATACCGTAGGTATCAACGAAAGAAAAAAAATTCAAGCTCTCGCTATTCTGAACAAAGTAGATTTCAAAATTAATTTTGTAAAACACAATTCAATACCTTATGTAACGTACATTGTTAGTGTTTGCATAACAAGTAAAGAGCAATTTACCCCTGCTATGACTGGACAATGAATAGTAAACATCCACCGCTCTGATTGACCCGGGGCTAGTGACTTTTTAGTACTCATGCGTGACGGTGCACGCGCTACGTCCTAGTAGACCCAGCAGTCTTGCTTCAACATCAAAGCGAGGCTACAACAATGTGAATAAGGCTTGAGTTCTATCCGAAAGTTTATTTTTGAGCCAAACATTTTTTCTGAAACAATCTAAACATGTGTAATACAATATAACAAAATGTAATATATTATAATATAATATATTGTAATATAATAAAATATAATATAATATAATATTTAACAATTAGTTACCGAAGGCGACGTGATTATAGCGTGAGAGAACAAAGTTCTCGACCAATAAGCGCGTGCCATTTTCGATAATCACCAGTGCATTTTTACTAAAATATAATATAATTAAAAACAATGTAATACAAAATAATGTAATACAGTATAATGTAATTTAATTTAGCATACCACACCTTTGAAGAGTAAATAAAATTTTCATCTTTCGGGTTTTTTCCAACACGGCACTTTCTTTCGTCAGAACCCCCTCTATTAAACGCACGCTTAATAGTTTGCTGAAAGAAATAATGATATTAAATCCTTGATTCGTTTCTTTAAATAGCTATGCAGAAGTCTATTTAATCTTTGTCAGTACAAAGAATGAGATGTACGTTAAACGAACACCCGTTGGAACTAGCTGGGTCATCGAGCGCTGGAGGGAGGATGAGCAAGATGGTGACGTTGGCGGACACAGTATAGTCTTTAGACAGTTTCAAATTTTTTCGCATACAACAGGATGAAATAACAGCAAACACGTACAGTATTTCTTGGCGTCGTATTATTGTTCCGAGTGGAATTACCTGGAAATAAGAACAATTTAAGAACAACTTTAGGCTGGAATCGCCAAGAAATTTAAGAACAGCCCAGGCTAAACCGAAAGTTATTGACTCTTACAGAAAAAGCGTGTAGCTTGAAATAGGCAGTTCTGATTGGTCAGACAGACTGAAATGGCGCTCAGCAACTAAGCTGTTTGCTTCACATCCGGGCTTCCGGTCCACAACCTGTTGTTCCCCGGCAAGTTGATGATTGTTGACCCGGATTTTATTTATGTGATGCATCTTCCCTTCCGCCATTTTGAGTTGCACTTGACCATTTCGTGACACTTAAAATTTTGATCACTTGACTGAATACACTTTAAACTTTTGAAAATGCCGGTGCGGTGCTGGAGGTCTGTTTGAACTGCAAGTAAGGATGTTTTTAAACTTGAGAGCTTGCAAATAAAACTATTGCACGAAAACACGCTTCTTTTCATTTTTCAAAATTCGCCAAGACGGAAATAGAGCATGCACAAATGATATTTTAACTAAAACACAAACTACCAATATCGTAAATTGAAGCTGACAGCCGCATTTACATCTAGAAGTGAGAGGGTTAGTTTGAAATTGAGAAGCTTTCATTCGTTTACAAACAGAAGTTTTAAAAAAAGAAACCCTCATCATCTAAGTCGTTTTATAAGCTTTCCGTTTGTGTATAGGTTTGTGGGTATCCGATGCGTATGAGCGAAGTTACATACGGAAAGTTGAAAACGCCGCACAAGGTGAACGGAAACCTTAAGTCCCATACACGCGGTCAAACAAGCATGACAGTTGTATGAGAGTTAAGTGTTCAGTTTTATTCAACCCTCATACACGCAGTCAAACAAGCATGACAGTTGTATGAGAGTTGAGTGGGCGATTCAGTTTTGTTCAACCCTCGTGTACGTCTTTAAGCGAGCATGACAGTTGTATGAGAGTTGAATGAACAGTTTTGTTCAAATCTCATACACGCCGTCAAACGAGCATGACAGTTGTAAGAGACTTTAGTGACCATATTTGATCGAAAGTTTTGTTCAACACTCATGCGCATAGTGAGAGTCTATGACGGAGAGTCAACAATAGTCGCTTAAAAACGCGCGAAACCAGTCTCATCAACTCTTACCTTGCGAACATGTTTAAGTTGACGAGAGGGATTGAGAATCCATGAGAGTGTATAGGAGTTGGCGATCAAACTAGAGCGAGAGTTTCAATTCTCATCAACTCCTACTGACTCTCGTGCTTGTTTGACCGCGGTTTATCGACCGGTTTTAATAATGAATTTTTCAAATAAGATGGTACAGAGTACAGCTTGTCCTCAAACATGTTCAGGGAACGCAGGGAACTAAACAGTTAAACTTTTGTAATTTCTACCTTTCTCATTGCAATGGAGGTTGATTGTCCGGGCATCACGGTGATACCTTCATCGTCTGGGAACGGTTTTTCTCTTTGAGGTCGAATCACAATCTTTGCCCCAGCAACCTGGCTCAACTGTGGCACGTACTCCGACTGTTCAAGGTTGAGCGTCAGTGTTAGACCTGTATGGCGGAAGAAACTATAAAACTTCATTCATTCACTAACGGCATTTTAGTTTTTCGATCTACTTTTACTGGAAAACATCGTCAATATTACCGCAAAAATCTTTTCTTCAGACTATTAAACCACTACACTAAGAATAGTTCTACTCCGAGACGCAAAGTCGTCATATCTTTATGCAACTTACGGCGACTTAAGGCAATTTAAGGAAAATTTAGGCTAGAAATCCAAACGACATATTCAACTTGATGCAATTTGAGACAAATCAACCTGAAAATCAGGCAACTTAAGGAAACTTTGTGCAACTAAAGGTTCATTCAAACGGATCCGGCTTAAGTCGTCAATATTGCTTATTTACAAGGTTAAACGGATCATGGAAGATCAAATTCGGCCATTCACAATCAAACTTGTCCTAAACCAACCATCATCGTTCAGGGCAGCAATGTGTTCAACTGAGATCCAACAAGTTGCATTCGACAGTATTGGATAATGTTAGACTAATTAACATGTTAGGTCCGCAAAGGGTTTGATGAAGGCAACTTGGCGCGGCTTGGAGGAATTAAGTTCCTAGAGTAGACCTGAACTTGACACTTCTTGGCAGTCAGAGACTTCCCCAGGCATTTTTCCTTGTTGGCTCATTTGGCTAAGGTAGAACTTGGGATATTTACACTAGTAGAAAAAAGAAACTTTCCGAGGCCTCGTTTCGTGTCGTTTTGTTTCGTGCATTGTTTTGTTTCGCAATATTTCGTAAGAGATTTCGTGTGCATAATCATATATTCCTGTGGGCGCGAAGGCTCACAAGATCTCGTACAAGAAATAGTTTGAGATTTTGCGAAATCTTATACGAATTTTCGCGTGCAAGAGATTTCCTATTCTTTATAATCAGCTTCGCGTCGGCGCCAGGTATGTTTAACTTTGTGTTTTTTTGTCTTATTATTCGCAACACTATCATTAACTGCATGCACACGTGTTTGTCTCTAACGGTTTATAAATATTTGTTTTGCTACAACGTTAACTGAACAAAAAACAGGGGCAAACCAAGATGAAGTAATGTCGCTCGATGTAAAGCCTTAGTGCATTGTAGTTCAAATTCTCGTTCTCGTTCGGTTCTGACTGGGGAGTATGTACTCTCATCCAATTCTTGCGCACTCTCATCAAATTTGAGCTTCATTGCAATTTTTTGGATTGTACGTTTGTGACTTAATTAATAGTGAGCATGAGACAAAGCTATTCGAAGAAATCGCTTCGCGGACTACTCTCTCGTACAGTCACTGACTTTCATGTATGTCAGGGGCGTAACTAGAGGGGGCAAAGGGGGTCCGCCCCTCCACTTTTCTGTTTTACCTCTTTAAAACACTCAGTACTAGAAATAAGCCGGCAGTTATCTAAAAAAATCACCTAACCCCCCCCTCCCCACCCCAAAAGGGAAAATCCTCGCTACGCCCCTGTGTGTTGATGTTGTCCTTACAAAGGACCGCAAACTAAAACATTTGTCAGATGAACAAAACGAATTGGATTTCTAGCCAGTAGCTGCTTTTAGCAGAAGAACTGAATGATTTGACGAGACTTTGTTTCTTCTTCCAAACGAGATATCGTGTGTGAAAACGAGACCTTGTTTTTAGTCCAGTCATGATACTGGATCAACCTAGAACTATTTGCAACAAAATATTTTTCTGTGAGGTTTACATCAACAAGGACTCTTGAATAATATGCAAAAAATGTATCAAAATCAACTCCTGCGAAGTTACTGAAAATTGTGGTTGTAAAACACCGGGTTTTGTACCTGCATGGAATCGAGGCTTGAAGCAAGTTTTTAACGTTTAAACCTACTTATTGCAAAAGCAATACTAAGGAATTATCCACTCACATAAATGAAATATTTAACAAGCTGTACTTTCAATTCCAGTCAAACGTTTTCTGCATTTTTGCTAAAAATTAAAATTTTGAAAAATCCAAGACGGCGGCCAAAATGGCGGGCATTTTGTGGAACGGTTGATTCAATAGCAAGAATGAAACTACAATATTAATCTTAAAAAAGTAACTAGCTAAACCAAAGCTGCTTAAATGTGAAACTTAGATCTTTCAGGTGCAGCTATTCGAAAAAAGACAAGGGTCCGATTGATCCCCTTTCCTGTTAGTGCAAATGTATCAGCCATTCTAGGTTTAACCCTTATCATCTCTGGCAGGTTTCGATTGTGTACTTTTCGCAAATGATTCACAATGAGGAAGTCACCGGCGTGATGGTTTTTACAATAAGGTTCCCATTAATTTATTCGATCTGACAAGAAAAGACCTTCCTTTATGGCGACTTTTGCCCGCAGAACCAGTATAATGTAATTTTTATTACTTCTTGCACGCCGCTGAAATAAATCACGCCCTTTGCTGCAGGGAAGTACTGATATTATTGTCGTAATCACGACCATACTTCAAAGTCATATAATCGCAGTATATTTGGCAGACATGCTCAGCTTACTGCTACAGGTGTGCGATGCTAAGCAGTTATTTAGATCTCTGACTGCCAACTAGAAGGTCCCGGGCTCAGGGGTCAAAATTTGAGCGACCTTTTTTCGCCGCAACTCCTGGAGATAAGGACGTTGTGCTGTTGGTCTAATGCCTCTAGTCGTTCTCCTGACATAGAGGCCTTTACAAAAAAGAACCCAAAAGAGCGTGTTGCTTCGTATTTGACTGCCTCAACGGAACTGCATGTGGGAAATCAGCTAAGCTGCAAGAGTCAAACTGGATTTTGCACGCCGTAGTTTTTATTTTTTAGGTGCCTCGATTTTTAATTCATTGCCTTTAAGC
>JAOBRG010357162.1:0-12912 GCA_027574985.1 Umimayanthus nakama
TACCACTTACAAGTGGACATGGAATACTGCTAATACTGCTAAATAGCAGTAAACTGCCAATACTGTCATATATGATAGGAGAGTACTTCAGAGAAAGCAGTCACAAAATTAGAAAGCAAAGAAAGCAAAAAGAAAGCCCAAAAATTCAATACTGTCAACTATTAGCAGTATTGCCATACTGTCACACACTCCCCCCTGAAAGTCTATCATGTCCTCATGATACTAGAAAAAGAAAGCACAGAAACAGCAATAGCAGAGAGGGAATTAGAGAGGGAAAACTATTGAAGACAAAGTACACTACACATTGAGGATAGGACACAATCATGTTAACTCTGTTAACAAATTCCTCAGAAAATAGAAAGATAGGAATGAATCCACTGAACAATCAGGTAACCAATTAGTACCTAGGCAATACAACTTATTTACAATTTCAATATGACAAAATGAAAACTGACAAGGTATATGTCAATTTATTATCAGCCACATTCCCATTCCCCATCAACAATGGAAAATTGGATACAACCTGTATCCAGGCTGAATGTAAATACATCACAATTTATAGCACAAAGATGATTATTCACAATGAAACATGAGCAAAAACATTTCACCAAAAGAAAATCATACTACACAGAAGCCATTTCAATAATGCTTTAACATGAATAAGAATCATCATCAAAACAGGAAGATAGCTGTACAAATAATACCTCTGGTATTCTCTACCATGAAACCTGCATTGACAAATCTTGAACTTAGTCACATAGTTCAACTTGAACCACAATATTATCATAATGAAATCAACTATGCTTCAACCATTCCTATATCAAGCTCACAAATTTTCAGATGAACACAAACCAATACCAAACATCAGACCAACATATGAAAGACCCAAAGCCATGTACTGTTCTTAGTAGATCCTTGTAGAATATACCATAACCAGTGCCCATTTCCAATTTAGTTCTACCCCACTCAGAACACCATAGAACAATCATAACCTGAAGTTCAAACTCATGTCAGTACAGACATTTCAGCAAGGTCTGAGCCAATGACTGAAAAATTTGCACAATCAGAAAAAAAAATGAAAAGATGTTTCAATACAAAAACAAAAATGTGATGCTCCCTTTCACTCTTCTCCATCCTCAAGTACTAGGAAGTCTGTGTTCATTGAACATTTCATAAAGAAATCAGGACACAAGTTACTGTTCCCTGTTTGGTCAGATACTAAGTTACTAAGGAGCTAATCACTTGCTATCATAAAAACTAAACAACTTTTTCTTTCTTCTCTTCTATCTTCTTTCTTCTACCTGAAAGTATAGAGAAGAAACATGCAAGCTGTGAAACAATTTTAATTTAAAACATTTTATTTACAACAATTACATTTAAACCCAGACCACATGGGTATAGGCTTCTCCATACCTAGCAGGAGGTAAGCCTCTAGTTGCTCTAGTAGATCTCCTTGGAGGATTGTGGTTATCAGAATCAGATTCCAGCTCAGGCTCAGGGTCCATCACAGACTGTTCTTTTCCCTTTACCTCTTCCTGTGAGGCCTCTGTTTTCTCCACAGACTGTGATAAGCCCTTACTGTCATCCAACTCTGAACCCCCTGTGTTGGCATCCACAAAATCCAGAAATTCTTTGGTCCCTATCAGAGACTCTGGGTTAGATGCAACACCAGCCTCTAATGAATCTTCAACCACCTCAGATTCAAATTTCAAACTACTGATATCTGAGGAGTCCCCACCAACACCCTCCTCTCCACCATTCTGTTGTTCCAACAGAGGTTGATCCAGAGAGTTGGTGTCTTTCAGCAAAGACTCATTGGCATCAGATTTAGAAGCTACAATCCCATCAGGATTTTCAACAGAGCTTTCTGAATCAGCATATTCCTCAACCTCCTGTTCACAGGACTGTGTATTAGTGGAGGTCCCTAGCTCCTCTTTGCTACCTTCTTCTACAAAGGCATCATTGCCTAACTCCTCTGTAGAAGGATGTTCCATTGATCTGCTAAGGATGATCCCAACATCAGGCATTGCCTTCACATCCAAGTCAGAGTCAGAGTCAGATGAGTCCTCATCCTCAACAGTCTTCAATTGGAACCTAAAGGTAAAAGCAAATTTCTATGCAGAACTCTTATGTTCCCTCCACCTACAGGTTGTACCTTGTAAACAGGAATGGAAGGATCAGGCTGAGATAAGACCACATATTCAGTGTCCTCCCACCTATCCTGGATCTTGTGCCTGCCTGCCCAAGCAACTTTCTTAACAAGCACTAAGTCCTGAGGTAGCAATTGCACTCCCTTGCTTCTCCTATCATACAATTTCTTTTGCCTTGAAGCTTCTTTCTGAGCTAGAGATTCAGCCTTCTCATAAGCAAATTGAAGCCTCTTTTGCAGCTTGTGAATGAACCTAGATCTTGATACATGGCCAACACCATCTCTAGACAAACCTAGTTTAAAATCAATAGGTAGTCTTGGGTGTCTCCCAAACATCAAAAAGTAGGGACTGAAGCCAGTAGTGGAGTGAACAGTGCTATTATATGCATTACACATGGTCAACAAATGTGATTTCCAGTCCTTTTTCTGTTCAGGTGTCAGGGTTCCCAGCATGTTGAGCAAGGTAGAATTAAATCTTTCACACAACCCATTCCCTTGAGGATGGTAACTGGTAGTCCTCACCTTTTCAGAATCAGCAATGTCACACAAGGACTGAAACAATTCTGATTCAAAGTTAGTACCTTGATCTGTTAAAATTCTTTGAGGGAAACCATAATGCCTAATAAACTGTTCCCACAGACACTTTGCAGTGGTGTAAGCAGTTTGATTTGCACAGCCATAGGCTTGTGCATACCTGGTATAGTGATCTGTAACTATCAACACATTCTCTATCTTCCCTTTACAAGGCTCAATCTTGAGGAAGTCCAAATGGATTAGCTCCATAGGATGAGAGACATGTATTGGTACCATGGGTGCTTGTTGAGGATGGCTTTTCCTTTTGATACACCTCATACATTGAGTGACATAAGCACACACATCTTTGTGTAAAGTGTCCCAGTAAAACCTTTCTCTTACTAAACTCAATGTTCTGTCTCTTCCTTGATGCCCAACCTCATCATGTAGTCCTTTCATGATAGACTTGAACATAATCTTTGGCAAGACCAGTTGCAAATGGACAGTTCTCTGTTTGGAATTATCAGAATAAGTCTTCCTGTACAAGATACCATCCTGTAATTTCAACTGATCTAGGATCCTGCAATAGTGCTTGAAAGTAGCACTGTCTTGAGGGGTAAATTTCCTATGTTTTAAAGTCTTGGACTGAATTCCCTCAATAACAGCTTTCAAATCAGGATCTTGGGATTGGAGTTGGACCCAATCTCCTTTACTCAACCCAGCTTGTATGGGTATGTAGGCATCTACAGGAACCACATCAGCACTGAAAGTAATATTATCAATGCATTGAGAGACAGTTGCACCCAGACAGGTGGCTTGTACTGCATTAGCTGATAGGCAATCATATTTACTTTCTTCATCACCTACCAGTACATCTGGCCACACAATTCTTGATAATCTATCAGCATCTATGTTGTTAATGCCAGGCTTGTAATGCAGGTTGAAATTATAATTGGCAAGTTCTGCCACCCATCTTTGACCACAGGCATCTAATTTGGCAGATGACAGTATGTAAGTGAGGGGATTATTGTCTGTATAAGCCTCAAATACATTGGAACCATATAAATATTCCTTGAATTTTTCTGTCACTGCCCATTTGAGGGCCAGAAACTCAAGCTTGTGAGGTGCATAATTAGCTTCAGATTTGGAAAGAGCCCTAGAAGCATATGCAATCACCTTGGTTCCTTCTGGTTGTTTCTGATACAACACAGCCCCCAACCCATCTGTGCTGCTGTCAGTGTGGAGGATGAATGGTAGCTCATAGTCAGGATACCCAAGGATGGGTGCTGAAATACAGGCCTGCTTGAGCTGTTCAAATGCTCCCTGTTCCTCCTCTCCCCATTCCACCACTGTCTTTTTGGCTACTTTCTTTGACTGGGACTCCAACCCCTTAGTCAATGAATGGAGAGGTTTGGCTATTTTAGAAAATCCTTTAATAAACCTTCTATAATAACCTACAAATCCCAAAAAGGATTTCACATCACTGACATTCTTTGGCACAGGCCATTCCTTTACTGCTTCTATCTTGGATGGGTCTGTGGCAATTCCCTCTTCACTAATCAAGTGGCCTAAATAAGTCAAAGAGGATTGAAAAAATGAGCACTTGCTGGGCTTCAGCTTCAATCCAGCAGCAGCTAGCTTTTCAAATACTGCCTCCAGTCTTTCCAGGTGCTCCTCTGGTGTACTGCTGAAGACAATGACATCATCTAGATACACAATACACCAGTTCAAATTAAGATCCCCCAAACATTCTTCCATGAGCCTCTGGAAAGTTGCAGGAGCATTTGTGGCACCAAAAGGCATCTTTTCACACTCATAAAACCCCAAAGGCCCAACAGTGAAGGCAGTGAATTGTTTACACTCTTCAGCCATCTCCACCTGCCAGTACCCTGAAGTAAGATCTAGTGTGCTAAATATTTTGGAACCTTTCAAATGTTCTAAGGTCTGTTCAATCCTTGGCAAGGCATAGGAATCTTTTAAGGTCTTACTATTAAGCTTCCTTAAATCAATGCAGAACCTCAGTTTACCATTCTTCTTTCTAACCAGAACAATGGCACTGGCCCAGGGACTGCATGATTTTCTAATGGCACCAAGCCTCAACATTTCTTGAAGGTGCTCCTTGACCTCATCATACAACTGTGGAGGTATCCTCCTGTACCTTTCTTTAAAAGGGATGGGATCAGTTAAGATAATGTTGTGCTTGACCAATTTGGCTTGCCCCAAATCCATATCATCTTTGCTAAAGGTGTGTGAATATTTCTTGAACAGATCCTTAGCCTGCTGCTGTAATGAGCTGGGCCAATCAGCAATGCTATCCTCTATGTTCAGTTTTTCTAACAGCCAAGAGCCATCATCATCTTCAGGACTAGGAGTACAAGATTCAGACTGAGCTGGATCAGGACCACTATCCTTCATTGTGGCTTCAGCTTGAGATGAATAAGCTTTAAAGGCTGTATAGTCTAAGTCAGGATCATCAATCAATAAGTCAGGATCAATCTCATCTCCCTCATATTCAGAGAGAGGAGCTACCAGTTTAGGTATCAAATTAGCAACTCCTAACTGGCAGATCACAGTTTTGGATGGTAAAGTTATCTCATCATCTGTATGGTTTTGAATTAATATGCCAACCCTGGATGATCCTTGATCCAGATTAACATACTGGGATTCAGCTAAAGAGACTCCTTTGGGCAAGGTGGCTTTATCAGAGGCTTCAGCAATGGCATGCATGCTATAACCTCCTTTCTTAATTCTAGCCAACCCAGATACAGACATAACCTGATTAGCTGGTATCTTCACAGGCTTAGTAAGCTTGACTGTACCTAGAGATTCATCCCCATCAAAAGAGTGCCTGAACTCCAATACTTTATTGACTAAGCCCCAGTTGGAATCCAACCCTTGTACCTGCCCATTGGTTACAAAATGTTGGTTGATCAACTCTAAAGTTAGAGTTCCCAATGTCACAGGTACATAATTGTGATACTGGATATGTGGAACAACTAATAACAGAATGTCTTCATCAACTCCTTTCTCTGGAATTTGGAGATTGATTTCCACATACCCAGAATATTCAATTCCCAACCCATTAGCCCCCTTGAAGTCAACCAGTCTCTTGATGGGATGAATCTTCAATCCTTTACTTCTGGCAAATCTCTTGCTGATAAAGCTGATTTGGGCCCCTGTGTCCAGCAATGCTTTGCATTCAATGCCATTAATGAACACAGGGGCTGTATTGCTCTTCCCAATCAACCTGGACCAAGCATCAGGATTCAAGAATGAAGCCTCAGGGTTAGCATATTCTTCCCTGGTAGAGAAATCTCTTTCAGCCAATGCTTTGAAGGCTCTCACACTCTTCATTCTTTCTTTCAACTCAGCCCTCCACTCATCCACATTCAAATCAGTGCATTTCACATCATTCACACAATCATTGGATGGTTGCTCTGCAGGAACTCTACTCCCATCCTCAGTTGAGTCCCCATTTAGTTTGGGTTACCCCCAGGAGCAGAGGCAGGTTTCTTATCAGAGGCCACCCCCTGTTGTGTCCACCAATCTTTCCTGCCTTGATTGTAGTAGGGACAATTCTTAATAAGATGATTGGCTTGCTCTGCAGGGGCATAATCCCTGCACCAGAAGCAAAGCCTATTCCAATTTCCAGGCTTATTGGAATTCCTCTGTGCCTGTCCCTGTCCTGGAGGTGGGTTATTGTGCTGTGAAGGTGCATTATTAGGGTTGGGCTGCCTGGGAGCACCTGAACCCCTACCCCCCTGATGATTATAAGTCCCTTGGCCTCTACCCCTTCCCCCCTGGTTACCATAACCCCCTTGATTGGAATTCCCTGGGTGGTGGTAAGCCCCTTGTGGTTGAGGGGTATAGGCTTGGAAACCAGCAGCAGCAGGGGGTGGTGATCCCCACTGGTTTACCTGCAAGGCTAAATCTTGCAATTGTTTTTGTAGCCTATGTAATTCACCCTGTGTGGTAGAGAAGGCTTTGACAATTTTGTCTGCTTCACTATCCTTTTGCACAGAGGACCCCTTAGCTGTAGCTTTATTATTAACTATTGCAGGAATGGTCTCATTCACCCTTGACTCATACATCCCACTTTCTCCCTCTATCACTCTTGCATAGGCCAACAAATTATGATAGCTGGTAGTAGGGCTATCATATTTATGTCTCAAGCTGGACCTTATTCTTTCAGACAGTCCATGGAAAAATCTCTCCCTCAGGTGTCTGAAAAAGTCAACATCACTGACAGAGCCAGGATGGTTGTTCCTGATGGACCCCAAATGGTGTTCAAGCTTGATGGCAAACTGGGCAACAGTATCAGTGCCCTGAGAGATTTGATAAAATTGTCCCATGAGCACATCAAGTGATGAAACTGTGGTGAATTTTCCCCTCAGGATATCTAATAGCTGTTGCCAAGTGCACACACCACTCAAGGGTTCTGCAGCAACAAATGCATCCCCCTTCAGAGACTTGAGCATTGCCTCTTTAATAGCCTTGTCAGTGTAGCTGCCTTCCAGACCCTTGACCTGTAATTCCCACTTTCTCCAAGAGACCTTTTCACCATCAGTCTTGCCAGAGAAAGCATCCAGCTTAGGGATGTCTTGCCTTAGCACACCTTCATTCACAACTGCTCTTATTATCCCCTCTGACATGGCTTGAAAGGATTTCTCTAGATTAGCATAGTCCACTGATTGAGATGGCAGCTGAAGTGGAATACCAGGGGGTTGAGTTGCTACTGATGGCTTAGATGGAGGAACACCAGCAGCAATCAAAGGCTGAGTGAACCTGATAGTGGGATTAGTACCTCTATGATTATTGATGGTGCTATAGGTTGGTGGTGGAATTATATCCTTCACATTAATGAAGGAAGTAGGCAATTGAGTCTTAGTAACAGGGAGATTCAGTGGTGGTATTTCTTTATGTGAACCACTAATAGGAGAGTGATGAGTAGGAATGTAAGATACTCCTAAAGCTTGAGCAGCCTGATCACCACCCTCTCTCCCTTTATCTTCCTTCATCAAGGCTGAGATCAAGGTGGCTAAGTCAGCCTTGTTTAAATCTTGTGCTCCTTTTAATACATTGGTAAAGAACACAGATTTCTCCACAGAATTCTTTGGAGTAGATGAAGGAAGGTTGCCTGATGGATGTAAGGCTGTTTCAGTACCAGTAGGTGGTGGAGTCTGAACTGCCTCAGTTCTCCATTTATTATTATTGATTAGATAATCTTTCTGCAGCTGCCTAGCCTTGCCAGTCACAATTAATCTGGCATAATCCTCTATGAAGGAAGGCTCCACCCTGGTGGATGCTAAGGCTGCTGTAATTTGCACTGTATGAGTCCCAATAATGTGAGCTCCAGTTAAAGCCAGAAGAGGATTATCTGTGGTAGCAGTGGATGGAACATAGTCCACAAAAGCAACAGTATCACTGCCCAAATAAACAGATCTTACATCCATAAGATGATCCCTGCACAGGTGTAAAATGATATCTGTGCTAATACCAGGTTCACTATGCAACCATATCAGATGCTGAGTAAGCTGTTGCTTGATTATACCTGGATCAGCTCCCATAGCTATGGGATATGTCATTGGCTCAGTCATAATGAATCACTAATGGTTGAAGCACAATCTCAATAAAATTTTAAAATTCAAAAATAAATTTCAAAACTCAAATCAAGTTGAAGTTCCAATCAATTAATGATCAAGAGTGACTAAGTCCAAGTCTAAACAACAGTTGAGGATCAAAATCAAAATCAATTTCAATCCCAAAGATCCAAAGTAAGATCAAAGATCAAGATCAGGTTGAAGGATCAAATCAAAATTCAAATCAGGATCCAGATCCCAAACAAAGTTAAAGTCCAAGATCCCAATCAGGTTGATGATCCAAAAAATCAAAGCCAAAATCAAAGTTAAGACCCAGATCAATTAAAAAAAAAAATTCAAAGTCCAGATCACAGTTAAGATTCAAATCCAAAATCAAAAAATCCCAATGGAAGATCAAGATCAGATTTGAAACAAAGTCTAAGATCAAGATCAAATCAACATTCAAGATGAGGATCCAATTTGAAAATCAAATCCAAGTCTGAGATCAAGATCCAATTGGAAAAACAAAGTCCAGGATCAAGATCCAAATCACAAACCAAGATCAAAATTCCAAATGGAAAATCTCAAAGTAAAAATCAGGATCACAGATGAGGATCAAATTCAAAATGCAGATCAAGATCCCCAATGAAGATCAAAATTTCAAAATAAAGATCACAACCACAAGTGAAGATCAAAATCTAAAGTAAAGATCAAAATCACAAGTGAAGATCAGGATCACTAATGAAGATCCAATCCAAATTCAGATCCAAATAGGATTCAAGTTCACAATCAGTGATGATCAATAAAGATCAAATTAGGATCCACAAAGATCACAAAAGATCAGGATCCAAGCAAACCCAAAGGCAGTCAATCACTAAGATCCAATTAAAACAAAAGAAGTGTAGCATCCACTGGCAGCTTAAGTACCCCCACCCACTTATAACTGGGATGTAACAATGATGATCAAGATTGCTGTACAAAGATTCACATACAATTTGTTTACATAAAAAATTTAAGCTGTACACTCAACAAGGAGTAATCCCACAAACTTAAATGAAATTGAAGTACAAGTTAAACCAGATTACTTTTCATTCAAAAACACACTAAGTAAAGGGAACCCCAGTGCCTTAGGCTTAAATTACTTAAAAAATATTTCACAAAAGATTAGACCCAAATCTTTTAACTTAAATCAATGATGAATAAATACTCAAGTATTGAAGCTGGATGATTCACAAATAAATGAGTACACAATAAAACTAAGAGCTGGTAGCTCTTTCTCTATCAAGGAGTAACTGCTTGAGTGCAAGAGATCCTGTTAATCACTAGACCCAACCAGATACTCAAAAACCTGCCTAAATGAATGAAGTTGCCCCAAACCAAGAAGCTGTGATTGTGAATGATGGGTGAGTAATCACAAAGTCTTGAGTTCAGAAGCTACTTCCTATACAAGTGCATGAGATTAAACTATTGCTGGGAAAACCAAACTAGTACTGTAAACTGTATCATAGGCTGAGAGACTGTTTCTACTTGGGCAACCACTGGTAGGGCAGAGCAGCTCACACCTCAACTCCCTTTCAAGGTCCAGACCTCCTCCTAATGATTCAGTATACAGTACACTAATACCACAAGGGTATATGAATGCTTAAGGCTGACACAATATGTGTAATTTAGAACCAGCAACAGCAAATCTTGATGACAGATTTCAAGCTTTAGATGAAATCTTATGATATGATGGTGGGATAAACTCTTTAGGTGTATCCCTATGTTAAGTTGACCCTGGTTGTATCAATCAACCTTCAATGCTTCATGACTGAATGCAACAAACATCAGCAAGGGCTTGACCCAAAACTGGCCTGATACACAAACAGTCAACTCCACTTGAAGGGAGATACTATGATGATGGATGATGAAATAATAATGATGAGTGAATGGCCTAACAAGGAGGATGGATGCCAGGAGGCAAACTAAGTCACTCTGTACTGTGTGACTGCAAATGAATATGCAAAAAATTTTGAAAAATTTCAAAGTGGGAAAGCTAATAGTCAACTCAACACCTTGATGAAATGATGAAGTGAGATGCAAGTACCAGTAGACCACCAATGAATGATTGTTGTTGATGATGGATGGCTGTAGTGTAGTAACAGTAGTCAACCTTGAATGAGAATGAAAAAATTTTACAAGTACAAACCCCTAAGAAAAAAAAAAAATTTTTTTTTTAAATTGAAAAAATTTCAAAGTGTGAACCACTAAAGCCCAAGGATGGATGAACAAATTTGAAAAAAAATCAAAGTCCAAACTGAAAAAACAAGGAAAAATTTACTAAAATGTCAACCACTGTTACTATAGAATACTATGGACTGAAAAAAATCAAAGTCCAAAAGGGAGCTTACATGGAAAAAATTACCAAAAATCCCAACCCAAATGAGATGAAATGAATGATGCCTCCCACAAACCAAAATATTTCAAAGATATTTGTGGTTCCCCATAGAAACCAATGGTAAAAATGGTATATTGGATGATATATGCACAAAGTGAGGCCAAACTGGAACTCCCAGTGAGGCTTCACAGAAAAAATACCAAAATACTATGAAATTAAAATCCAATATGGCTGAACTTCCTCCCAATATGGCTGCACTTCCTATGTAAACAAACAAAATGGCTGCACTTCCTCCCACAAAGAACACACAAACACAACACTTAGGCCAAAAAAGCCATAAAATATATCCAAATGAGCACTTAGAAATCCAATGGTAGAATTAATCCAAGGGAACTGATGAATCCAAGAGGGGCCTGAAGGCCCTGACTGCCTGGGCTGCTCCTGGGTGATTCCTGGGGAGGCTCAGAGGCCTCTCCAGGCCCTGCTACCCCCTGTGGCTGGCTGGAAGGCCTGGGTGGCCCTCAAGCCTGGCTGCTCTCCCCTGGCCCTCTCTGGCTGGCTGGAAGGCCCTGAGGCCTGGCTGGACTCCCCTGGCCCTCCCTGGCAGGCTGAAGGCCCTGAGGCCTGGCTGGACTCCCCTGGCCTTCTCTGGCTGGCTGGAGGCCCTGAGGCCTGGCTGAGCTCCCCTGGCCTTCTCTGGCTGGCTGGAAGGCCCTGAGGCCTGGGCTGGCTCCCCAAGGGGTATTTGGTGCCTAGTAACACTGTAATGGTGGAACTGTTAATTTTTGGTTTGGTGGCAGTTTTGGTGATTTTGGTGATTTTTTACAGTTTGGTGGTATTGGTGATTTTTTACAGTTTTGGTGATTTTGGTGATTTTTTACAGTTTGGTGATTTTTTACAGTCTAGCTGGCTGATCACTTTTCCTCAAATTTGGTGCCCCTGGCCCCACATTGGGCGCCAGAAATGTCACAGGGCATTTCGCAAACTGTTAGTTCTGCAGGGGGCCAGGGATGTGAGGAAAACCAAGAGTTATTTGCTGTTGATGGCTTTATTATAAAAAGCACTATAGAATATAAGAATCACTGCCTAGGCACACAAAATACCCCCCAGGGAAAATGAAGTTTCCACTAAAATGTAAAAGGAACAATTGTAAGACAAATGAAATGAAAATATGTCATTTTGGCAAATGTGACAATATGTCATTTGGTTCACAGATCACATGAAACCCCAATTTCTCCCAAACCACTGATTGGATCCAAGTTCCCCAAAACCCAGAAACTACTAGCAGTATGCCCTGAACGTTTGTAGCCCTGAATACTGTTGATACTGTGAGCAGTATGACATATTGAAAAAACAATGGATCCAGGCTTTTCCAAGGGAAAAGTCTGAATCTACTGGATCCAACAAAACCTGTGAAAAGCTCTGAAAGAGCACTGAACGTATGGAGCCTGTACTGGCCCTGATGCAGTAAAACTGTTAAAACTGTTTGCAGTATGTCTGAACTCATTTGGTACCTATTGCCAAACTGGAAATCCCAGCTTGCTAAATGCAAAAACAGTATTAAAAATGAAACCCAGATTACCTGTAGAGCCAGTGGAAACCACATAAGAGGCTATCATCCTATACTGTTAGCAGTATGAAAAAACAAATTTGGCCACAGAGTGGATAGAGGTCTGAACAGTTCCACATGTAAACAGAGAATGGAAGAGCTGGGCCCAAGGCAGGGCCCAGCCTTGACGCAATCCAATCAGAAAGCAGTATTTTTCCCTCTCCCAGGCCAAACAAAGAATGTCATGAAATTTGCATAAAATCTACAACAGTTTACTCAATACTGAGAGCAGTAAGGGCGCCCCAGTGCTTGCCCCATGCCTTATAAGGTAAATGGGCCAGGTCACAGGAAGTGAACTTTGTACTGCTTGCAGTATTGACCAATGACAGTATTGGAATGTATGTTATTGTGCCAGTTGCTATGGGAGATATTACTATGCATAAGGCCAAAAATCGCTAATGAGCTAGAGGCTAGGGAATACTGCCTACAGTATCACATTGGATATGGAGTAGTATTTCCTTCAACAGTTTTTGGAAATTTTAAAGAATACTGCTAAACTGTTAGCAGTACCGAAAATTGCTTATTTTTTGGTGATAAATGGTAGTTCGAGGAAGGCCCTAATAGACAAAATTAGTTCCAACTGTTTGCAGTAAATATCAACAAAGATATACCACTTACAAGTGGACATGGAATACTGCTAATACTGCTAAATAGCAGTAAACTGCCAATACTGTCATATATGATA